>JAEIFZ010000294.1:0-255237 GCA_018904035.1 Zaprionus ornatus | reverse complement strand
ACCGGTATGTCTCCAAACCGGCAAGCTACGAGTCTCTCGTCAAGGACTCTAGCAAGGACGAAGAGTGGGCTAAGGTGAAGCCCAAGCGCTTGCTCAAAAAATCAGAGGCGCTAGTCCTGAAGTAAGCGAGTGAGGTTACGTCCGCTGATATGCTTCGGAAGATGAAAGCAGACCCGAGCCTCAGCTCTTTTTTCTTTTTCTTTTTTAACTTTAAGGCATACGGGGTAGCTGAGAACCTCTTTGTCACCTTGGTCCCTTATTAATTCAGCCCTTGCAGGCGCGCCGGCTAACAAAGGTTAGCTGTAACAAAAAATACAAAAATAACAATTTACAAAATAACAATTATGAGATCATCTTCATCTCCTGGCTCTCGTCAAGGGGGACCGTAGGATGAGGTCCTTCGGCTGTCTCCTGTGGAGCCTTCTTGGTGGGCGAGCTCTGAACAGTGCCTTGGCTAGGTGATTTCTGTCGCGCTCTAGCCTGTCGTGGTATCGGCTGGAGTGCATGTTCATTGCCTCAAAGACAGTGGCTAGCTTGAGGTCTTTGTGCAAGGTTGTGTTCGGAACGTACCATTCGCAGCCGGTAATCATCCTGACGATTTTATTTTGGGCAACCTGAATGCGACGAATTTGACTGTCGCAAGCCAAGCCTCAAATCTGGCAGCCATACTTCCATATTGGAGCTATGATTTGCTTGTAAATTGTCACCTTATTGGAGAGTGACAATTTACTTCGCGAATTTATTAGCCAAAAGTGCTTTGACGCTGCTGCACGTATACATACTCTCATCGCACTCACTTGCTTCGAGAAGTTGAGTCTCCGAACCAGAATTACACCAAGATATTTGGCTGAATTTGACTGGGGGACAGGGGTAACATTGATGAGCACAGCCGGTGGTGTTCACCGTTTCAGAGTGTAGCACACATTCGCTGATTTGTCACCATTAATGCCAATGTTCCAGCGTTTTGCCCATTCCGCAAATGTTGATACGAAGTCCTGGATGCCGTCGGCAGCATCATGCTCGCAGCAGGACCTGTAGGTGACACACACGTCATCAGCAAATGTGGCCAACATTGACGTCCCGGGTAGTCTAACGTCTGGGCGTGGCATGTCGTAGCTGTACAAGCAGTTAAGCAGAGGACCAAGTACACTTCCCTGTGGTACCCCGGCTTCCACATTATGCTCGTTTGAGAGGCCGAGTGGAATCGTACCGCAAATCTTCTCATTTCGAGATACGACCTCAGGAGGCCGAAGTATGGTGCAGGCAGAGTGTTCTTAATTTTTAGGAGGATACCGGAGTGCCACACCCGATCGAACGCCTCACGTACATCCAGGAAGAGTGCGTTGCAGTACTCCTTGATTTCGAAAGCCGTTAGGATTTGCTCGACCACTCGGTGTAGTTGTTCTACCGTACAGTGTCCAGCACGGAAACCAAACTGATGCTCGGGTAAGATACCCTTCGCTTCCATAATCCTGACCATCCGGACGGCAATCAGCCTTTCAAACACCTTCGAGATCGAAGGGAGGAGACTGATTGGCCGGTAGGACCCAGGATTCATTTCAGGCTTTCCAGCCTTGTGTATCATGGAGATTATGCCGAGCTTTCACTGTGCATTGCAGCCCCACCATAGCGTTGAATACCAACGTAATGTAGACGATTGCACATCTCGGTAGTGCCTTTAGAGTGGAGTTGCAGACATTATCATGCCCTGGAGCTTTTTTGGGGATTTGTGTTTCGATGACGTCGGCAATTTCGCTGGGGGTGATCGGTTGTATCGGCAGGTCCATTTGGAGCGCTTGAGACAGCTGGTCATTAGTGACGTAAACATCCTGCGGACTGGCGAGGTTCAGTGGTTGGAAACGCTCAGCAAGGTGAACAACAAACACTTCGGCTTGCTCCAAATCAGTCCGGCACCATGCACCCCTACTTGCAGCCAATGGTGCTTTCCTTGCACAGCGCCTTTTAATAGCGCGCGTAGCATTCCATACCAGTGTTAGCAAGCCTGTCGTCGAACCAAGCTGATTTATGTTCGACCAGGGCGCGATGTAGCACACACTTTGCTCTGTTCCAATCCGCTTTGTCCAGCGGGTGGAGAGACCTCATCCATCTTTTGCGTAAACGCCTCTTCTCAACTATGAGGAGCAGAATCTCTCTGGTGAACGGGATTTTAGGTGCTGTGGGCCTCTGCACCGGGTTAGGATTTGCCAGTCTGGATGCAGCCTTGATATTATGGGTGAGAGTGTCAACAGCTTCTTCTATGTCCCTTTCTGAGTTTATCGCCGCACTCAGGTTCAGAGAGGACTCGAGATGCTCATGGAATCATTCCAGGTCAGTGTGCCTAGCGATTAGCCGCTCCATCTTGGGATAAGCTGTAGCTGTTGCATATAGTGTAATTATAAGCGGTAGGTGGTCGGAGCTCAGCTCAGCAACCGACCGTATCTCAGCATGCATATCCAGTATGCCCCTGCTGACAGCAAAATTAATATAGCCGTACGGAAATCTTGTAGGACCTCCGGTTGCTAGGGAGATCATATCTGAGCTTAGGACCAGATTCGCTAGTGCACGCCCTCTTCGGTTGCATCTCCCCGCTCCCCATAGCCAGTGGGATGCATTCCAGTCGCCCGCTACGAGGAGCTTGGAACATTGTTGATCCAGAATGAATTTAAATTCGTTCGTATCCCATATCAACCTCAGAGAGCAGACCTTATCCGGCTGCTGCTCCTTTGACGACTTAGGCTTCTATCCTTGGGCTGTTGTTGTTGACTATGTTGTTGGTGCGTCAGGCTCAGTGGTTGCTTGTGGTGAAAGGACCCTTTAGCAACATCTGCATACGATATACCGCCTCGAGAAGAGGGGATCTTCCTTCCTCCAGATATGCCCTGTGTAGTTGGTCGCTCGTTTACCTCGGTTCTTCCAGCCGCTTCAATTCTGCAACCTTTATAATTTGCAGGATGCTGTCCACCACAATTGTAGCAAGTGCACAGCTCGATGCGTGGCCTAGTACAGTCCTTGGCTGGGTGTTCGCCGGCACATTTCACACAAATGTGGGCATTACGGCAGTATTTGGCTGTGTGGCCAAACTGCTGACAACGATGGCATTGCACTATAGCGTTACGCTTGCGGAGAGGCTCAATAATTACTCTCATATGGCATAGTGTCTTTACTGCCAGGATCTCCTTGTTGTTTGCCGCAGCAGCAATGTTCAGGAAGAACATCTTGACTGGCAACGCTTCTCAGGTTCCTGGTTCATTTCGCCTTAGCGGTCGAGCACCTTGTGACCGATTTTTTCTAGCTCTTCCTTGATCTGGTGATGTAACGTACTGTGATGCAGGTCTTTCACGCATACCCTGTAAAGCCTGTCTTCTTTTAGCTGATAACAGTGGAATTCATACTCTTTGTTCTCGAGCCAGTTGACTATACTGCGAAAAGTGTTGGCGTCAGCCGCGTAGAGCCTCAGGATACCGCCCATTGACGTCCTGGCCTCAACATTTTTAATGTCTACGATTTTTCCGATGCTCTGCATCATCAGGCTTACGTTGTCTACTTCCTCCATTACTATAGGAGGTGGCTTGGACTGCGCCTTGTTGAGTGAGCTGGTGATACCAGCGGAGGCTGCATCCCGCTTAGCGGCAGCAATCGCAGCTTGATGACTGGTACTGGGCTGGTCACACAGATCGCCAATATCGTTGCCTACTTCTTTATCGGCTGAGAGTTGCGCCATAGCTAGGTTGTGTTGACGATGAGTTTTCACATTGTTTGCCGATATTTGTTTTTGATTTTTTCCCGTCAGTCAGAGAAACACGAGACTTTCGCTTGATTTTTTGAAAGCGCTGCGGGACAGCACATTGGGAGCTCGGGGGAGCCGCAGTAGCCAATGATTCATCAGCCGCGGCAGTTCCACTTGTATAATCCATCTTATAAGGCAAAGACTGTGCAGCTCTTTAGACCGAATTATATAGATCTCCCTAAAATATGCAACAGTTTGTCAATCTTAAGTTTGTTTTTGGTCACACAATTGTTTTTAGCCGGCACTTGCGAGCACGTGGTCGCCGAGCCTTAGCGAATTCGGCAAGCACGTGCTTAAAATAAGGAGGACTCAACAGGGAGAACTGGTACTGGAAATAGAAGGGAAAACCAGCAGACAAGCAGACATCCCCAACTTCAAGAGTGAGCTAGAAGCGACGCTTAACAAGGTTTCGGTGGTAGTGAGTGGTGAGTAAGCAGACCCCCAGCCGCCGAAATCTAGCTACTGCAGTGCTGCTGTAGAGGTGGAGACTTTGGCCCCTACAGCTTCTACGACTGCTGCAAGCCAGAAGACGATGGACCTGATAAGCGTGCCGCCGCAAAGGGCGGGAGCGAAGTCCCCATCTGGATCGCCGTATCGCTCCACCGCTGCCAGCAAATCCACCGGTATGTCTCCAAACCGGCAAGCTACGAGTCTCTCGTCAAGGACTCTAGCAAGGACGAAGAGTGGGCTAAGGTGAAGCCCAAGCGCTTGCTCAAAAAATCAGAGGCGCTAGTCCTGAAGTAAGCGAGTGAGGTTACGTCCGCTGATATGCTTCGGAAGATGAAAGCAGACCCGAGCCTCAGTTCTTTTTTCTTTTTCTTTTTTAACTTTATTAAGGCATACGGGGTAGCTGAAAACCCCTTTGTCACCTTGGTCGCTATTAATTCAGCCCTTGCAGGCGCGCCGGCTAACAAAGGTTAGCTGTAACAAAAAATACAAAAATAAAAATTTACAAAATAACAATTATGAGATCATCTTTATCTCCTGGCTCTCGTCAAGGGGGACCGTAGGATGAGGTCCTTCGGCTGTCTCCTGTGGAGCCTTCTTGGTGGGCGAGCTCTGAACAGTGCCTTGGCTAGGTGATGTCTGTCGAGCTCTAGCCTGTCGTGGTATCGGCTGGAGTGCATGTTCATTGCCTCAAAGACAGTGGCTAGCTTGAGGTCTTTGTGCAAGGTTGTGTTCGGAACGTACCATTCGCAGCCGGTAATCATCCTGACGATTTTATTTTGGGCAACCTGAATGCGACGAATTTGACTGTCGCAAGCCAAGCCTCAAATCTGGCAGCCATACTTCCATATTGGAGCTATGATTTGCTTGTAAATTGTCACCTTATTGGAGAGTGACAATTTACTTCGCGAATTTATTAGCCAAAAGTGCTTTGACGCTGCTGCACGTATACGTACTCTCATCGCACTTACTTGCTTCGAGAAGTTGAGTCTCCGATCCAGAATTACACCAAGATATTTGGCTGAATTTGACTGGGGGACAGGGGTACCATTGATGAGCACAGCCGGTGGTGTTCACCGTTTCAGAGTGTAGCACACATTCGCTGATTTGTCACCATTAATGCCAATGTTCCAGCGTTTTGCCCATTCCGCAAATGTTGATACGAAGTCCTGGATGCCGTCGGCAGCATCATGCTCGCAGCAGGACCTGTAGGTGACACACACGTCATCAGCAAATGTGGCCAACATTGACGTCCCGGGTAGTCTAACGTCTGGGCGTGGCATGTCGTAGCTGTACAAGCAGTTAAGCAGAGGACCAAGTACACTTCCCTGTGGTACCCCGGCTTCCACATTATGCTCGTTTGAGAGGCCGAGTGGAATCGTACCGCAAATCTTCTCATTTCGAGATACGACCTCAGGAGGCCGAAGTATGGTGCAGGCAGAGTGTTCTTAATTTTTAGGAGGATACCGGAGTGCCACACCCGATCGAACGCCTCACGTACATCCAGGAAGAGTGCGTTGCAGTACTCCTTGATTTCGAAAGCCGTTAGGATTTGCTCGACCACTCGGTGTAGTTGTTCTACCGTACAGTGTCCAGCACGGAAACCAAACTGATGCTCGGGTAAGATACCCTTCGCTTCCATAATCCTGACCATCCGGACGGCAATCAGCCTTTCAAACACCTTCGAGATCGAAGGGAGGAGACTGATTGGCCGGTAGGACCCAGGATTCATTTCAGGCTTTCCAGCCTTGTGTATCATGGAGATTATGCCGAGCTTTCACTGTGCATTGCAGCCCCACCATAGCGTTGAATACCAACGTAATGTAGACGATTGCACATCTCGGTAGTGCCTTTAGAGTGGAGTTGCAGACATTATCATGCCCTGGAGCTTTTTTGGGGATTTGTGTTTCGATGACGTCGGCAATTTCGCTGGGGGTGATCGGTTGTATCGGCAGGTCCATTTGGAGCGCTTGAGACAGCTGGTCATTAGTGACGTAAACATCCTGCGGACTGGCGAGGTTCAGTGGTTGGAAACGCTCAGCAAGGTGAACAACAAACACTTCGGCTTGCTCCAAATCAGTCCGGCACCATGCACCCCTACTTGCAGCCAATGGTGCTTTCCTTGCACAGCGCCTTTTAATAGCGCGCGTAGCATTCCATACCAGTGTTAGCAAGCCTGTCGTCGAACCAAGCTGATTTATGTTCGACCAGGGCGCGATGTAGCACACACTTTGCTCTGTTCCAATCCGCTTTGTCCAGCGGGTGGAGAGACCTCATCCATCTTTTGCGTAAACGCCTCTTCTCAACTATGAGGAGCAGAATCTCTCTGGTGAACGGGATTTTAGGTGCTGTGGGCCTCTGCACCGGGTTAGGATTTGCCAGTCTGGATGCAGCCTTGATATTATGGGTGAGAGTGTCAACAGCTTCTTCTATGTCCCTTTCTGAGTTTATCGCCGCACTCAGGTTCAGAGAGGACTCGAGATGCTCATGGAATCATTCCAGGTCAGTGTGCCTAGCGATTAGCCGCTCCATCTTGGGATAAGCTGTAGCTGTTGCATATAGTGTAATTATAAGCGGTAGGTGGTCGGAGCTCAGCTCAGCAACCGACCGTATCTCAACATGCATATCTTAATATAGCCGTACGGAAATCTTGTAGGATCTCCGGTTGCTAGGGAGATCTTATCTGAGCTTAGGACCAGATTCGCTAGTACACGCCCTCTTCGGTTGCATCTCCCCGCTCCCCATAGCCAGTGGGATGCATTCCAGTCGCCCGCGACGAGGAGCTTGGAACATTGTTGATCCAGAATGCATTTAAATTCGTTCGTATCCCATATCAACCTCAGAGAGCAGACCTTATCCGGCTGCTGCTCCTTTGACGACTTAGGCTTCTATCCTTGGGCTGTTGTTGTTGACTATGTTGTTGGTGCGTCAGGCTCAGTGGTTGCTTGTGGTGAAAGGACCCTTTAGCAACATCTGCATACGATATACCGCCTCGAGAAGAGGGGATCTTCCTTCCTCCAGATATGCCCTGTGTAGTTGGTCGCTCGTTTACCTCGGTTCTTCCAGCCGCTTTACTTCTGGGTCTAGATCGCTGCATGAACGCTTGTAGTTTGGTGCAACCTTTATAATTTGCAGGATGCTGTCCACCACAATTGTAGCAAGTGCACAGCTCGATGCGTGGCCTAGTACAGTCCTTGGCTGGGTGTTCGCCGGCACATTTCACACAAATGTGGGCCTTACGGCAGTATTTGGCTGTGTGGCCAAACTGCTGACAACGATGGCATTGCACTATAGCGTTACGCTTGCGGAGAGGCTCAATAATTACTCTCATATAGCATAGTGTCTTTACTGCCAGGATCTCCTTGTTGTTTGCCGCAGCAGCAATGTTCAGGAAGAACATCTTGACTGGCAAAACTTCTCAGGTTCCTGGTTCATTTCGCCTTAGCGGTCGAGCACCTTGTGACCGATTTTTTCTAGCTCTTCCTTGATCTGGTGATGTAACGTACTGTGATGCAGGTCTTTCACGCATACCCTGTAAAGCCTGTCTTCTTTTAGCTGATAACAGTGGAATTCATACTCTTTGTTCTCGAGCCAGTTGACTATACTGCGAAAAGTGTTGGCGTCAGCCGCGTAGAGCCTCAGGACACCGCCCATTGACGCCCTGGCCTCAACCTTTTTAATGTCTACGATTTTTCCGATGCTCTGCATCATCAGGCTTACGTTGTCTACTCCCTCCATTACTATAGGAGGTGGTTTGGACTGCGCCTTGTTGAGTGAGCTGGTGATACCAGCGAAGGCTGCATCCCGCTTAGCGGCAGCAATCGCAGCTTGATGACTGGTACTGGGCTGGTCACACAGATCGCCAATATCGTTGCCTACTTCTTTATCGGCTGAGAGTTGCGCCAGTAAACCAAAACGGTTCGAGTTGCCGCCATAGCTAGGTTGTGTTGACGATGAGTTTTCACCTTGTTTGCCGATATTTGTTTTTGATTTTTTCCCGTCAGTCAGAGAAACACGAGACTTTCGCTTGATTTTTTGAAAGCGCTGCGGGGCAGCACATTGGGAGCTCGGGGGAGCCGCAGTAGCCAATGATTCATCAGCCGCGGCAGTTCCACTTGTATAATCCATCTTATAAGGCAAAGACTGTGCAGCTCTTTAGACCGAATTATATAGATCTCCCTAAAATATGCAACAGTTTGTCAATCTTAAGTTTGTTTTTGGTCACACAATTGTTTTTAGCCGGCACTTGCGAGCACGTGGTCGCCGAGCCTTAGCGAATTCGGCAAGCACGTGCTTAAAATAAGGAGGACTCAACAGGGAGAACTACTACTGGAAATAGAAGGGAAAACCTCTGCAGACATCCCCAACTTCAAGAGTGAGCTAGAAGGGACGCTTAAAGTGTTTGCTTCGATACGCACAGGCGCGCAAAGAACTGCGCTGATCTGCAGCGGTGTAGACGAGGCTACGACAGCAGAGGATTTCCATAGGTCTCTGGTCTCCCAATTTCAGGGCATCCGCCTAAAACCAGAGGATGTAAGAGGCCTTCACAGGATGCGAGACGGGATCCAGATAGCCTCTCCCAACTGCAAGTCAGTCGATCGCTCGGACTGCTGCCAACGGTGCGGCGAGAATGGTTATAATGCAAACGGCTGCGTAGCGCCATCAAGATGCTTGATCTGCAGCAGCGACATGGACGAAAACCATGCGACAGGTGGTTTTGCATGATCCACCTACAAAGGCAACACCAAAAGAGCTAATAGCCGCCATAATGATTCCAGAACTAATTAACATAATTCAGCTCAACGTCAACCATTGCGCAGCTGTGCAGAACACAGCGATGGAGAGCAATACGGACGTAGTGCTTATGAGTAAACCATACCTTCCTGGAGTGGGTAACTCGGTGGTGCTGCTTTATGAATTAGGCAAGGCGGTCATTAAATGTTCAACGATGCGCGGCATCGCATACGCGAAAATAAAAGGAATTCACTTCTACAGTTATATGCTCCACGAGTGGGCGCAGACCAGCAGTCATAGGTGATGACCTCAATGCCTGGGCTACAGAATGGGGCAGTCGGACTAATCCAAGAGGCCGAGCAGTGATCGATGTCATGAACCTGCTAGATCTCGAATTGCTAAACGATGGGCTCAAACCGACGTTTAATAATGCCATCGGTCTTTCATCAATGTCACCTTTGTTAGCATAGTACTAGTGGCTAACTTAAACTGGATGGTGCAAGAGGGCAAGAGGACATAACGTTGAGCGATCATAACCTGATCTCGTTCAGTGTCCCAACAATG
The DNA here is from genome assembly GCA_018904035.1 of Zaprionus ornatus. NCBI lineage: Eukaryota > Metazoa > Arthropoda > Insecta > Diptera > Drosophilidae > Zaprionus > Zaprionus ornatus. The sequence goes on along the minus strand of JAEIFZ010000294.1, from coordinate 245,705 downwards.
AGGCCGACACCCAGACAGCGGAGATGTGCGCTAGGGCCTGTATGGGACATCAGGAAACTGGATGAAGACAGATCGAGCTTATGGAGACCACAAATGGACACGCGGAGACCATGGTAACTGCGTTCATGGATATGCCCAAAGCAACGTGCGATGCGGTGATGCCGAGGAAAATGAATGCGAAGCGCAAGCCCCCTGTCTACTGATGGAGTGTCTCATTGCACCAGCTCCGGACGGAATGCCTCAGAACGAGGAGGCAAGTGCAGCGATCCAGAGGGCGAACTGAGTTTAAAAACGGCATGCAAGCGTAGACGTCGACCCCTGGGGACTCGCTTACAAAGCCGTAAGGAAAAAACTTAATGCCGCTGGTGGAGGAGCCCCGCAGGACCCAACCGCCCTGGCTAACATCGTGTCGGAGCTATTCGCAAGTCAACACACGTTATGGCAACCCGCATTTGACCCCCCAGCCTCCGTGTATCACATCATGTGTAGTCGTCGAAGCAGCAAAGTGGAACAGGCCGAACAAAGCTCCGGGCATTGATGGTTAAAGCAGCTGCCACCGCAAGACCTGAGATCTTTAGGGACACATTTCAGCACTGTCTTCTTCCCCAAGCGTTGGAAAAAGATGAAGCTAGTCCTTCTGCCGAAAGGCAATGAGCCCGCAAATGCACCAGGCAACTATCAACCCTTATGTCTGTTGGACATTGTGGACAAACTCTTTGAGCGCATACTGTACGTGCGCATTAAGCTAATCACCGAGAAGGGGAAAAATACGCTCAATGCTCTCACAGCCTTAACAGACGTAGCCAAGAACGCACTCGACGGTGTTCCTCAAGGGTCGATACTTGGACCGATCTTGTGGAACATTACGTATGATGATTGTGGATCTGCAAGCCCCGAGGCGTGGAGTTACACTGCTTCGCCGACGACGTTGCGCTAACAGCAGTTGCCAAGACAATACCAGTGGTCCAGAACAACAGCAATGTGGCGATCAGGGCGGTTATCGAATGGTTCGAAAAAGTCGGACTAGGAATAGATGCGCATAAGACCGAAGTAGTCCTGTTGAACAGTAGAAACCGTTGAGTGTATGCAGGTCGAAGTCAAGGGAGTTGTAATCGCCTCAGCAGAAACTCTGAAGTACCTGGGAGTCCTAATAGACCGTTAGCTCTCGTTCAGAGTTACAAAGGCAACGATACTTTACGCTGCCCCTATCTGGAGATGCTTTATCAGCAAAGTAACCTACTTGTATAGTGCCCGAGTTACCACTCGTGACCTGAGCGGTGGAGTTGTTGAAGAGGGTTGAGGGAGATAATTGTGCTTTCTTTGTAACTTCTTATGTGGTGAAATAAGTTTTCCTCGATATGTGCAATAATGCGACCGTACGGTTCGGAAGTCAAGACAGAAGTGAGTTTATTTAAGTTTTGTTCTTAATGGCTAACTTATGATTTCGGCAGAATATGTTGTTGCGTGGAATTGTCGCGCAGCTCAATGTCGCGTTGCTCTGCCTAAAGCTTCACCTGGAGACGCCGGTTCGGCGAGGCTGATCGTCGACACATCGTGATTTTTGCATCGAGGTACCGTTGCTTTGGCTTACGCTTCATCGGAAGACGCCGGTCCGGCGCGGCTGATCGTCGACACATCGTGATTTGGGCACCGACGTACCGTTGCTATGAGCGTCGATTGTGTTGAGTCCGACTAATATGTTCGTATGCTACGTCTGTAGAGTCAGCGTATCAGCGACTATTTTGTAGCCCAAACAAGCGGCAACTCATATACTGGCCGTTACTCAAATGTGGTGAAATAGATGATTTGAGCAGAAGAGCGGCTGTTGATGTAAGACTTCGTTAGTCGCTGCGTTAGGTCTGTGTGAAGGCATGAGGGGGTTTCAAGGGGGGAATGGCAGCTGTCGGTGCCGGGCTGGTGACTCCTCCCCCCCCCTAGAATGGAGCACAGGCCATAACGATGGAATGGCCGGAGCGACAATAGGCAGCTGGCATTCTGTGAGCAGGTAGACGATGTGTATGTTGCGCCAGAATGTCCAGGAGACGACGACTATGACTACCAGTAGCAGGAGCAGTATGTAGACGGCTGTGGTGTGTTGTGTTGATTGACGGTCGAAGTTCAGAATTCTATTTAATTTTGTTATTGTACATAATATAATTAGGAGTTACAATAAAGTGGGTGTTATTTATTGGTAGGGGGATTATTTTTGCAATTTTGTATTCTTCTTTCTTAAATACAAGTTTTGACATTGAATATAATGTTTGAATTGTGATAGGTAGTATATAATTTTAAAACTGTATAAACGCTCATCTGATTGGACATATAGATTTGGGTTTTGAAATATATTTTTGTTTTTACTATTTCTTCTTTGTTTAAGATGAGTTTTGGAATTATATTTAGTTTAGCAAGTAATAAGTTTACGATAATGTCTTTGAGGTAGTTAAGTAATAGTTCGATACTGTAGTCAATTCTATTTATGTATTGTTATTTTCTTAATAAATGTTGTTCTTCTTTTAATTCTTTAACAATTTTGTTTTGAGAGTTCGTAAGAAAGTTGTTTATTAAAATTTGTTCATAATTTATGTGTTTGCTTACATTTCCTTCTATGAGTGCTTTTCCTAAGTCTATTTTATCGAAAAAAAATGGAGTATTTTTAAGTTTTTTTTTTTATATGTTATAGATGTTATCTTATTCCTCCTGTTTTCTTTCCTCAAAACTATATTATCAGGTTCTACTACAATCGGGTCTGCTCTATTTTCATTTAGTTTCTCTGTTCTTGTTTTTACGATAGTTTCAAGTTTTCCTTTAACAGTTGAATAAAGTTTTTCCTGAAAAGTATGTAATTTTTCTCTAAGTAGTCGTGTTGGGTGCTAAATTCAATGGTTTTGTTAAATGTATGGGTTCTGCCAGTGAACAGTTCGTAGGGGGTAAGCTTGGTTGCGGAATGGATCGCATTATTATAGGTAATTAATGTTTCTGTCAGTAGTTCATCTTGTTCGATTGGTAGTTTTTGGTCTTTGCGAGTGTTAAGGATTATTCTGTAGATTTCTGTAAGGGTGGAGTGTAAGCGTTCCACGGGGGAATTGCTTGAAGATTGTTGGAAGGATGTTTCGTGCATGAGTATTTTGAATTGAGTGCAAAATGTTTTGAATATGTTGCCGGAGAATTCGGCGCCTTGGTCATAAACTATCTGTCCGGGGATCCCGAATAAACTTATAAAGTGTTTTAACGATTTTACTATGTTTAGGGAGTAACGATTTTCAATAGGGTATGCTGCCGCGAATTTAGAGAATTTGTCGATCAATGTCAGGTTATATGTGTTGTTGATACAGTAAATGTCGATGTGGATTATGTCAAGGGGTTTTTCGGGTGTTGGGGGAATTAAGAATGAGATTTTCTGGGGGTGTCTGTCGTATTTAAGTCTTAGGCAAGTTTCACATTGGTTGATTAACTGTAAAATTTTGTTCTTCATGTCGGGGAAAAAGTATTCGCGTTTTAAGTGAAGCAAAGTCTCGTCGATGCCTCTGTGATTGTTGTATGTGTGATAGTCGGAGATAATTTTATCCTGTTCTTGAGTTGTCGTTATTTCCGTAAGGAAAGAAGAACAGCTAATTAGTTTGAATGCTGGGTTATTAGAGAAGTATACGGCGTATACTTGTTCTAGTACTTTGAGAATGGTTTCGTCAGCAAAAACGGTGCATGTCTTATTTGGCTTTAATGTTTGTTTGAGTATGTTTGCACAATCGTTAAAGTCGAATAAGGGCTTGTAGTATTCTCTTCTAATTTTATGTTTAAAGGGCGTAACTGTTAAGTGCTTATTATCTGGGGAAATTTTTAGAATAAGTTGAACGTTAAAATCGTTGAGGGGTTTGTCGGACTTAGGGTGATTAGGGGTAGGTTTGGGAACCATTTCGTTATGGTTTAGGTTAGCGTCTGCCCTGCTTAATGCATCGGCTATGACATTTTGGGAGCCTTTTTTGTGAACTATCTCAAACTCGTATTCTAGCAATTGAAGCCGCCAACGGATGATTTTAGAGTTAGGCTCTTTGAAGTTCATTAGCTAAATAAAAGGTTTGTGGTCTGTCACAATAGTAAACTTCTTACCGAACAGATATGGTCTGAAATACTGTACGGCCCAAATGATTGCCATCATTTCTTTTTCTATGGTCGAGTAGTTTATCTCGGTGTCATTGAGGGTTCTGCTGGCGAAGCAGACTGGCTTATCACTTTGTAGTGAACCTTGAGACAAGACGGCTCCAAGGGCGAAATTGCTTACGTCTGTTGTCAATATGAAATTTTTTGAGAGGTCTGGGTACTGAAGTATGGGGTCGTTTGAGAGTAGGGTTTTTGAAAATTCGAAAGCTTTCAGAAATTCGTCGTCTTTTGAAACGGGTTTCTTACCCTTCAGTTGTTTTGTCATTGGTTTAGTGATACGGGCAAAGTCTTTTATGAATTTCCTGTAATATCCTAGAAGTCCCAGGAAGGATTTAATCGCTTTCCTGTTCTTGGGGTAGGGGTAGTTTTGAATGGCCGAGATTTTGTTGGGACTGGGTTTTATGCCTTGCTCCGTAATTATATGCCCTAAGAATTCTATCTCTTTGCGGAGGAAGTTAGATTTTGATACTTGTACTTTCAAGTTGGCTTTTTCTAACTTGGTGAGGACTTGGTCGAGGTGTAAAATGTGTTCTTGGAAGGAGGGTGAGAATATGATAATGTCATCCAAATAGACTAAACAGGTGGGCCCAACTAGATCGCCTAGTATATTATCCATCACTCTTTGGAAGGTTGCTGGAGCGTTCTTAATACCGAAGGGCATACGCACGAACTCGTAATGTCCTCCTTCTACAGTAAAGGCTGTTTTGGCAATATCTTCAGGTTTCATTTCAATTTGGTGAAATCCGCTAGCCAAGTCGAGTGTGGAAAAGTATTTTGCTTTCCCGATACGATCTAATATGTCGTTTATGTTTGGAATTGGGTACCTGTCGGAGGACTGTCTTATCGTTCAGTTTCCTGTAGTCTATGACCAGCCTCCATTTTTGATGTTCGTTCTGGGGTGTCTTTTTGGAGACTACCCAAACAGGAGCGGACCAAGGGGAGACGCCGGTTCGGCGCGGCTGATCGTCGACACATCGTGATTTTTGCATCGAGGTACCGTTGCTTTGCCTTACGCTTCATCGGAAGACGCCGGTCCGGCGCGGCTGATCGTCGACACATCGTGATTTAGGCACCGACGTACCGTTGCTATGAGCGTCGATTGTGTTGAGTCCGACCAATATGTTCGTATGCTGCGTCTGTAGAGTCAGCGTATCAGCGACTATTTTGTAGCCCAAACAAGCGGCAACTCATATACTGGCCGTTACTCAAATGTGGTGAAATAGATGATTTGAGCAGAAGAGCGGCTGTTGATGTAAGACTTCGTTAGTCGCTGCGTTAGGTCTGTGTGAAGGCATGAGGGGGTTTCAAGGGGGGAATGGCAGCTGTCGGTGCCGGGCTGGTGACTCCCGCGCAGTATCACGGACAATGGCTCTTAGACTCATCAGAGGCCTTGGAACCATATTGGATGACGCAGAGCGCGCTCTTTCAGGCATTTCACCCATTGACCTGGAGATAAAGGGCCAATAAATAGCGCGAGAGCGAATTACTCTGATAGAGATCCGAGAGTGGATTCGAAGAGTCTGGAATGGACCATGCATGTTTCCGAGAATACCTATTTAGGTTCCACCACCTAGATACTGCCCAGTGCCTCTTTTGCACAGACGCAGTGGAAACAGCAGAGCATATTCCTCTGCACTGCTCCAGATTCGTCGAGGAGAAGGTGCAGCTAGAGTCGCTCGCTGGGGCACCTCTCAACCCGAGAGGCTTGATTGTCGCTATGATGGCGGACAAAGTCGTCTGGAATGGGGCACAAGCGATCATCGTCACCATGATGAAGGACGAGATGGCCAATCGAAATGATGTATGAGAAGTACTCCCGTGGGGTGGCGGGGCAAGAATTCTACCACAGTACGCTCGGCTTGTCGTAAAAGGCGACTAAAGAGTCAAGGAAGGAACTCGGCTTTTCGTAAAAGGCGATTAAGGAGTCAAGGAAGGAGCGTCGCGCTGCTGTACATGGGAAGATGGATTGCGATTTGGCGTCACACCCTGCTCACCGATGAAATACTTTGACTGGCAGAACTGGTAAGCTTGACAAGGACAGGGGAGAGAGCGTAGGTTTTTATTTAGTACGTAGGCATAATTCTCTAATTGGAGGGTTATGAATTGTGCATGCCATCTACGGACGGTAGATGGTATCTTTAGAAGATTTCATTTTCCTGCCGAATATATAATAAAAACAAAAAACACGCGACACACTTTACACAAAAACCTTCAAACGTTCATCGCGGATTTTAATGTCTAAGCATCGTTTTATTATTTTTACTTTTTAACAAATCAATCAAGCTTACACTTATTTTCTAACAATTTCAAATTTAGTTTATAATTTAAATAATAAGTTCGGTCGCTGAAGTGTGAGGACGTGTTTTATCGAGTTCCATATGAAATCGGTTGAATGGTTATTAATATAAAACAAATAATTAACATTCCTCCAGCCACCCCGGCTATTATGTGCGTTCCACCACTTTTGATTGTCACCTCTCCAGTTGCGCCTTTGTCCAAAGAGAATCTTAAAAATTCTTTCGATAATACCACTGGCGTCAATACTCAAACTGTTGTTTCAAACATTAAATTGCTTGTCGCGGTTAAGCCCAAGAAACAGGTTTTCGTTTCACGCCTTGCACCCGATACATCGATTGAAGATGTATTGTACAATCATTTATTCAATCAAAAATCTCTGTACCGAACATTGTTGTAGAAAAATTTAAATTTAACTACACGCGAGAAATCTCATCCTTTAAAATAAGTATTCCTGCAGACAATTTTCAATCTGTTTGCAGCGGAACCTTCTGGCCGCCTGACTTAATTGTAAAGGAGTATTCTCCAAAACAAAAAAGTCGAACTGCGGTACCACTTCCTACAACTTCTCGCGCTTCTTCGTCTTCTAGTGGGACATCAAAAAACCAGTAGAAATATCCTATCTTTATTACGCTTATCAATACGTTAGAGCCCTAAACTCTAAGCTCTCTAATTTGTTTTTGAATAGTGTATCGTACGATCATCAAATTTTAATATTTACCGAAACCTGCTTAAAACCTGATGTAGAAAACTGCTCAATTTTTCCTAATAAGTACACCTCCTTCAGATGTGATCGTTTATCACCAATTGGAGATGGTGTTCTTAGACCTGTAAAGTCAGATCTTCCTTCAGAACTTGTTCCATTAGACCATGGTTCTTCCTTATAATTTTTATGTGTTAAAATGACGATGTGTCAAATCTAAATTTACCATATCTATATCTATCTACCTGGACCATCTTTCATCTATCCAATCTGTTGCCTCCAAACTATCTAGAGATTATCTGCTAGTTTTCGGCGATTTCAACTTACCGGAAGTTACTTGATCATCTCAATCCGATATATTGGTGCCCTCTGTATTTAACTCATTTTTGGCCTCTCGGCGCTATCTCTTCATCAAAAAAACACTGTTACTAATTGTAGTGGTGGAATTCTTGATGTAATTTTCTCTTCCGATATTTTACTGAATACTATCTCTAGAATGAATCCCTTAGTTCTTCCTGAAGATCTCTATCATCCTACATTGGACCTGGTTCTAACTCTGCCAACTTCTATGCAAACTGCAATTGTTTCCCTTATAGTAAAATCACGTTGTTTCCGTAGGACCGATTTTCAAAAATAGAATTATTTAATTCTGGAACATGATTGGTCATTTCTTTATGTTCTGACTTAAATACATGCATTTCATTTTTGTATTCCTCTATTAACTCATTTTTTGATCAATGTGTTCCTGTTACTTTTCCCGTAAATTCCAATAGGCCTACTTGGTTTTCACGTGAGTTAGTAAGGCTGAAAAATTTGAAATTTCGGTATAAGTTTAAATTAACTTGTAATCCTTCCGATTTTACGCGTTATATTGCTGCAAGAGCAAACTGTATTACGCTGAATGCAATTTGTTACAAACAGTATATGTGTCGCTGCCGTTTGCAGTTTGCTCAGGACCCAAAGCAGTTTTACAACTTTGTCAACTTTAATCGTAAAACTCTCTCTATCATACGAAAATAAGGAAGCAACTGATGATCAGGCAGCCGCCGATTTGCTTGCAAACTTTTTTTAATCAACTTATTCAACTGAACCTTTCAGTTCCCCTTTACATCCATACCCTTAAAGTATACAAAATGTTAACACTCTCTTCTGTCCTTCTATCAACAAAACCTCTTTACTTAATGATCTTAAATCGATAAAACCCGTTTTCTCTCCTGGCCCTGACGGAGTTCCAACATGCGTACTTAGATTTTGGTCTGATTCGATATTGAAGCCAATTCATAAGCTACTTGACTGGTCACTGGTCACTATCCAATAGTTGTCTTTCTAAGCCTATTTAGTTACTTCTGGTGTTCCTCAGGGCAGCCACCTTGGACCATTACTATTTAACCTTTTTATTAACGATCTTCCTTTAATACTCCTTCACTCTAACATTCTTATGTATGCCGATGATGTGAAACTCTGTTCGACACACAATGATCCTGCAAATGACCTTACTCAAACAGTTCCTGATTTGTTTTTTGAATGGTGCAGCCATAATCTGCTGCATCTTAACTGTTTGAAGTGCAAGGTTGTGTTATTTTACAGAGGTAACTATCATGTCATCAATTGTAATCTTTACTTAACCCCACTCTTAAGAATATCTGAAGTTGCTGATTTAGGTATCCTCTTTAATCATAAATTTAAATTTGATCGTCACATTACACAAATTGTCAATAATTCATTTCGCATTTCGACTACTCGGTTTCATCAAAGAATTGGAAGATCCTTATACGACAAAGTTGCTTTACACTTCTCTTGTTCGTCCAACTCTTGAATATGGGTCTTGCGTGTGGTCGCCACAATACCATATTCACCAAGATAGAATTGAGTCTGTTCAAAAGCCGTTTCTACTCTTTGCCTTGCGCAGTTTTAATTGGGTTCCGGGTGTAGACTTACCACCATAATCCAGTAGACTCCTTCTAATTAACCTACCTTTTTTAACTACCGTCGTATTATGTTAGGCGTTATGTTTATTGTAAAGCTAATAAAGTACAATATAGATTCCCCTACTCTGCTTAATCAAATTAATTTCTGTATTCCTTCTAGAGTTACTCGTAATTTTATGCCACTATCCTGGCCTTTTGTAATACTAACTACAGCTTACATGACCCTTTCCGAGTTCTCTGTGCTGACTACAACAGACTGTCCAGAGTTTTCAACTCCGAGTCCTCCCTTTACTCTGTTAAACTGTCTATCCTTAATCAATTAACTCTACATCCTAACAACTAATACTAATCTACCGATCTGATTGGGTTTTACTGGGTTTTCCCCAATCCTTTGCAGCAAATGTAGGATCGGGAATTCTTGTTTTATTATCCCCAGCCTAAATTTAAAAACTTATATTTTTAATTAATTTAAAATTTTTGATTTATTATCAAATTTAATTTTAAAATATGAATCGTAACTTTTTATTTTTTCTTTTTTATATTTCTATTTTTAATTTAAAAAATATAATCTAATTTTAGTTTTAATTTTAAGTCGACTGTTTTAGTTGACGTTAAAAAAATAAAAAATAATTAAATCGAGAGCGGAAGAGGCAATTTGTGCGATGTACCATCGCTCGAATACATATTTTGTGTGTGAAATAGTATAAGCAAGTAGTTTTACATCTTCAAACAAAAGACCAAAAACAGAAAACAAACAAAAAGAATCACTATGAGTCAGAACGACATTCGCGCTCACCGACAACGTGATCAAAATGGTCGCCGGCTCTCATTGCAACGAAACAACGCGTACATCTCATACGTTTCCTCGACTTCTGCCGGCAGTGAGCAACAACTCATGAGCGCGTTCTTGCTCTCCCTCACTACTAGCTTCGTCACAAAACCCGAAAGCTCCAGACACTTGCGAAATTTCTTTACGCTTACAATCACAACAACAACAGGAACGGTATCGTCAGTTTCCTCAATTTCGTCGACGCAAGCACTTGATCTCACTGAGCCAGCACAGTTTTGCTGCGCTATCAACAAACCATACCGTAAACAAGAATGCCGGGTCATACATACAGACTGGAATGGATCGCTACATAACAATAAAAAAAACATCGCTACTTCAAAATAACAAAAATCAACAAACAGAAGACAAGTCAAAAAAAGTGCTTATGAGAAGTGCTTTGACGATTGGAAAAACCGTTGGCACAAGAGTATAATATCTCATGAGGATTTCGTTGAACGGGACAAAATAGCTATTCATGAATAAATAAATAATTTTTGAAAAAACACAAAAAACTCGTTTTTTTTTGAACACGTATTAAAAAAGAATTTTCGATCCAACATTTGCTGCAAAGGATTGGAGAAAACCTAGTAAAACCCAATCAGATCGGTAGATTAATATTAGTTGTTAGGATGTAGTGTTAATTTATTAAGGATAGACAGTTTAACAGAGTTAAGGGAGGACTCAGAGTTGAAAACTCTAGACAGTCTATTGTAGTCAGCGCAGAGAACTCGGAAAGGGTCAAGCAATCTGTAGTTAGTAAGACAAAAGGTCAAAGATAATGGCATAAAATTACAAGTAACTGTAGAAGAAATACAGAAATTAATTTGTTAAACAGAGTAAGGGAATCTATATTGAACTTTATTAAACTTACGATAAACATAACACCTAACATAATACGAGATGGTTAGTTAAAGAAGGTAGGTTAATTAGAAGGAGTCTACTTGAATGTGAGGTAAGTCTACACCCGAAACCCAATTAAAATGACGCAAGGGATAGAGTAGAAACGTCTTTTGAACAGCCTCATGTCTATCTTGGTTAAAAAGGTATTATTGATTTACGGAGTCAAATGCTTTACTGAAGTCAATGTAGACCACATCAGTTTGCATTTTTTTCCGAAATCCGAAATTGATATGTGAAGAAAATTCTAAAAGATTAGAAGCTATAGATCTTGCCTTTATATTTTTATAGATTTACACATGAAAGTTAACTGAGCCATAACATGGTTAGACCCACTTTTATGATGTGGAATGGAAAAAGATTTTTTCTAAATAGGTGGAAAATAACTATTGGATAGTGACAGGCGAGTAGCTTATGAATTGGCTTCAGAATCGAATCATACACATGCTGGAAATCCGTCAGGGCCAGGAGAGAAAACGGGTTTTATCGATTTAAGATCACTAAGTAAAGAGTTTTATGATAGAGAGGAAGGAAATCTACTTGACTTAGGTTTTAAAATGACAAAGTTATAAAACAGTTTTGGGTCCTGAGCAAACTTCAAACGGCAGCGACACATAGGTCTCTTTAGTATTAGGAATAAGAAAAGGTCAAATGTAGCAAATCCGGTGAATATGGTGGCTGAGGCATTATTGTGGTGTTGTTTTCGGCCAAAAATTTTCTCACATGCAAAGATGAGTGAGGGGGGCATAACCGTGATGCAAAAGCCATGAATTAATAATACTGTATATTGACATCGAAGAAAACAGTGAGCAAAATTTTGACATTTCATCGAACTTTGTGTGCTTTTTTTGGTCTTGACTCACCTGGGCTCTTCCATTGGGACGATTGGGCTTTGGCTTCAATATCATAACCATATACCCCTGATTCGTCACCAGTTATGACCCTTTTGAGTAAAAGAGAAAGTGAACAGTACAAGAAACGAGGATCAGTATACTGAGGAAAGCGAAGAAGAAACGATAATGAAGCAAGACAGCGCGAAAAGAGACTTAACCGCCACGAACAATAATGCCAAAATGCATTAGGTTATTCAGTTTTTGGCACTCAAAGTTGAGGTGGAAGAACAGCGCGACAATCAAGTGAAAAAGTGGTTAGCGACTTTGATGGTGTTTCAATGCCAGTTGTTAAGTGGTTCAAAATTTTTGAACACAATGCCGAAGCCTATGGACTAAATGAAAAACAGAAATAGGTCCAAGAGCTAGAATGTGTGGCACCTAGAAACTCTTCTTAGAATCAGAATATATAAACTATAAAAGAGAGTTGAAAGAAAAATTAATTGATGAATTTCGATGCAGCTGGAATAGTCCTGATATTCATCAAAAGCTGTAAGATCGAAAAAAGAAGAAAACGGAATCCTTTCGCGAGTACGAGAAAAAAGTTGCAAGTATGGGTGAATTCGCCACATTGTCAACTGATTGCAGATCAAAATCGAATTCAAATTTGCCATGTATTGGTGCAAAACGTACAAGTAGCTTATAGAGGAATACGAAACATATAAGCTAGTTCACAGAACCGATAATAATCCAATAAATGATAATAATCAAAGGAACGAGAATAATCAAAGCAACGACAATAATCAAACAACAAATGAACACTACGTGGTCTGGGTAACACCAGCACAAAACCAATTAGATATTTTAACGCAGAAGTGGAAGTTGACACCCTGTTTTCGAAGCACAAATTCTTAGTTGTGTCAAATTGCAAGATGGACTGCAATGCGATTCTTGATAACGACTTTATAAAGAAGTTTGAATTCACAGCTGATTCGAATGGGTTTTTATTTCAACGTGTAATTCTACACTTCAATGGATGTTTACAGCGTTTTTTAAGACATTAACGACATTACAGCACCTAAAAATTACAAGAAGGACGTCAAAGATATGATTAAAGTTGCTTTTCAGTTGCAAGAGGAGGATCATGAGCAATGTCGGATCATGCTGAACATTGTTCCAGATGGTAACATAGTAGCGTTTCGACAAGCATCCAGTCGACTGTCACGAAGCAGAAGCTGTAAAGAAGCAGATCAATGAATGGCTGCATATGGGTATTGTACGCGAATCATTTTTAAATGTAGCGAGTCAAGTATTCGTGGTCAAGAAGAAGGATCAAACATTGAGGGTATGCGACGTTTACCGTAAACTGAACAACATGGTTCTTCAGGATTTGTTCCCTGTGGCACTTATTGAAGATGTTCTCGACAAAGCAACGAAATTTTTAACGGTTATTGACTTAGAAAACGGGTTCTATCACGTGCCGATCGAGAAAAAGAGCATACGGCTTTCATCACACGAAAAGGACTTTTTGAATTTAACAGGGTTCCTTTTGGATTTAAAAATTCGACAGCCGAGTTCATTTGATATGTCAACCATGTTTTTTAGAAACTTATTACCGCAGAAGTAATGCAGCTTTATTTGGATGACATTGTTATCTTCGCAGGATCAGAGCAGAGTATCAATTTTCTGGATCCTATAGAGGCAATTGGTGAAGATAAAAAGGGAAGCAATTAAAAAATTAAAAGATCTGTTAACAATTGAGCCAGTATTGGACAAGATGAAGTTATTGAAAAACTAAGCGAATCGCTTTTCCTGCCCGTATAATAAGTGATAGAAGATCGGCGTTTATATCAAATGCTTATAAAGAGTTTCTGGAGGTCAACATGGTCGAGCAGATTTGCCCAACAACACGAGTTGCAAAAGGCAATGGTCAAGTCGAGAGTCGCTGCATTATCGAAATTCTTGCAAAGCTGTCTGTATGTGGCACTTGTAAAGATAGCAATTAACTCGCATGTACATTCGGCAACGCTGTCAACGCCGTTCGAGATTATGTTTGGTACAAGGATGTGTAAGAAGGTGGACAATCGTTTGATAGACATGCTGCAGCAGGAGTTGTTTGAAAAGCTCAACGAGGAGAGACAACAGCTTCGCATAGAGGCAAAGCATAACATTGAAAAGGCTCAGAAGAATTATAAGATGCACTACGACAAGAAGCGTCCTACGGAGCAGATCTACAAGCTGGGCGAGTTGGTCTCAGTTTGTTGCAGGCCGAAAGCTGGCTAGCGAACACTTTGGCGCATATGTTATCGTTAAAGTCTAGAGAAACTGTCGGTATGATGTGAAGAACACATCAATAAACGCCGAGGGACAAAATATTACGGCAACTAGCTGCGATAATATGAAGTTATGGAAATATGTAGCCGAGAACGAGGATATTTTGTCATATATACAGCTCACACCGCTTTTTGCAGTCTTTCGCGCGCCAGGAAATTGCGGCGATATGTTATTGGCAACGTATCGAAATTACTGCAAGGTGGCAGCGGACTGCAGTGTAATGATTAATTTGTAGCTTGCGATTAGTACAATTAAATACTTTTAATGGCAACATAGTCGCGTGCTGCTCGACTGTTGCTCTCGTTGCCATTATTTTATTACATAAGTAAATTTGTGTAAATATATATTTATACAAATATATAAGTACATACACGCGACATAAAACATTTACACATGCGTGGTGACATTAGACAGAGCGAGAAGACACAATAGGCATTCCTAGCTCGTGCCAAAAATAGAATTATTTAATTCTGGAACATGATTGGTCATTTCTTTATGTTCTGAATTAAATACATGCATTTCATTTTTGTATTCCTCTATTAACTCATTTTTTGATCAATGTGTTCCTGTTACTTTTCCCGTAAATTCCAATAGGCCTCCTTGGTTTTCACGTGAGTTAGTAAGGCTGAAAAATTTGAAATTTCGGTATAAGTTTAAATTAACTTGTAATCCTTCCGATTTTACGCGTTATATTGCTGCAAGAGCAAACTGTATTGCGCTGAATGCAAATTGTTACAAAAAGTATATGTGTCGCTGCCGTTTGCAGTTTGCTCAGGACCCAAAGCAGTTTTACAATTTTGTCAACTTTAATCGTAAAACTCTCTCTATCATACGAAAATAAGGAAGCAACTGATGATCAGGCAGCCGCCGATTTGCTTGCAAACTTTTTTTAATCAACTTATTCAACTGAACCTTATAGTTCCCCTTTACATCCATACCCTTATAGTATACAAAATTTTAACACTCTCTTCTGTCCTTCTATCAACAAAACCTCTTTACTTAATGATCTTAAATCGATAAAACCCGTTTTCTCTCCTGGCCCTGACGGAGTTCCAACATGCGTACTTAGATTTTGGTCTGATTCGATATTGAAGCCAATTCATAAGCTACTTGACTGGTCACTGGTCACTATCCAATAGTTGTCTTTCTAAGCCTTTTTAGTTACTTCTGGTGTTTCTCAGGGCAGCCACCTTGGACCATTACTATTTAACCTTTTTATTAACGATCTTCCTTTAATACTCCTTCACTCTAACATTCTTATGTATGCCGATGATGTGAAACTCTGTTTGACACACAATGATCCTGCAAATGACCTTATTCAAACAGTTTCTGATTTGTTTTCTGAATGGTGCAGCCATAATCTGCTGCATCTTAACTGTTTGAAGTGCAAGGTTGTGTTATTTTACAGAGGTAACTATCATGTCATCAATTGTAATCTTTACTTAACCCCACTCTTAAGAATATCTGAAGTTGCTGATTTATGTATCCTCTTTAATCATAAATTTAAATTTGATCGTCACATTACACAAATTGTCAATAATTCATTTCGCATTTCGACTACTCGGTTTCATCAAAGAATTGGAAGATCCTTATACGACAAAGTTGCTTTACACTTCTCTTGTTCGTCCAACTCTTGAATATGGGTCTTGCGTGTGGTCGCCACAATACCATATTCACCAAGATAGAATTGAGTCTGTTCAAAAGCCGTTTCTACTCTTTGCCTTGCGCAGTTTTAATTGGGTTCCGGGTGTAGACTTACCACCATATTCCAGTAGACTCCTTCTAATTAAGCTACCTTTTTTAACTAACCGTCGTATTATGTTAGGCGTTATGTTTATTGTAAAGCTAATAAAGTACAATATAGATTCCCTGACTCTGCTTAATCAAATTAATTTCTGTATTCCTTTTACTCGTAATTTTATGCCACTTTCCTTGGCCTTTTGTAATATTAACTACAGCTTACATGACCCTCTCCGAGTTCTCTGTGCTGACTACAACAGACTCCGAGTCCTTCCTTTACTCTGTTAAACTGTCTATCCTTAATCAATTAACTCTACATCCTAACAACTAATACTAATCTACCGATCTGATTGGGTTTTACTGGGTTTTCCCCAATCCTTTGCAGCAAATGTAGGATCGGGAATTCTTGTTTTATTATCCCCAGCCTAAATTTAAAAACTTATATTTTTAATTAATATAAAATTTTTGATTTATTATCAAATTTAATTTTAAAATATAAATCGTAACTTTTTGTTTTTTCTTTTTTATATTTCTATTTTTAATTTAAAAAATATAATCTAATATTAGTTTTAATTTTAAGTCGACTGTTTTAGTTGACGTTAAAAAAATAAAAAATAATTAAATCGAGAGCGGAAGAGACAATTTGTGCGATGTCCCATCGCACGAATACATATTTTGTGTGTGAAATAGTATAAGCAAGTAGTTTTACATCTTCAAACAAAAGACCAAAAACAGAAATCAAACAAAAAGAATCACTATGAGTCAGAACGACATTCGCGCTCACCGCCAACGTGATCAAAATGGTCGCCTGCTCTCATTGCAACGAAACAACGCGTACATCTCCTACGTTTCCTCGACTTCTGCCGGCAGTGAGCAACAACTCCCGAGCGCGTTCTTGCTCTCCCTCACTACTAGCTTCGTCACAAAACCCGAAAGCTCCAGACCCTTGCGAAATTTCTTTACGCTTACAATCACAACAACAACAGGAACGGTATCGTCAGTTTCCTCAATTTCGTCGACGCAAGCACTTGATCTCACTGAGCCAGCACAGTTTTGCTACGCTATCAACAAACCAAACCGTAAACAAGAATGCCGGTTCATACATACAGACTGGAATGGATCGCTACATAACAATAAAAAAAATAGCTTTCAAAATAACAAAAATCAACAAACAGAAGACAAGTCAAAAATTACACGCGACAATGCTAACATGCTCACTAATAAAACGCCAGCAAGCACTAAAAGATTTGAGCTGCTGGTAAATTCTACTGAGAGTGTACAAACGGCAAAGTGATCCCAAGCAGAACCAACGAATTTGAAGCTTTCTCCAATTTACAATACATTCGCGAAAAAAGCTCAAATGAATTAATGAACAAAATATCCAAAATAATATTATATATAACATATAAACATATAAAAAATATATAACAAAATAATATTAATAATAATAATATAAATATTTATTAAATTGCTTTCTTTAAATATAATAAATACAAATACAAACTTATAAATATTTAGTATAATTACTATTATTTAGAATTATTTAGTATATAGTATAATCTATGGCTTTATACAGTCAGCACTTGACTGATTACTTATTTTTTTTATTTAATGTCAACTAAGTCAGTCGACCTAAAATAAAATTTGTTTTAATTTTTTTAAATTTGAATTAAAAATAATTGAAATTAAAAAAAAGAAAATAATACAAGTTTTAGACTTAGGTTTTAAAATTGAATTTGGTAAAAAATAAAAAATTTACAATTAATTAAAAATATATATTTTTTAATTTAGGCTTGGGAATACAAGGTGTGTTCAAAAAGTATTGCGAAGGTTTTGGTGACAGTTTTCTTCGATTGCAGGGGCGTGGTGCATCAGGAGTTCTTACCATATGGTCGTACGGTCAATAAACAGTATTATCTTGAAGTTATGCGCCGTTTGCGAGAAGCAATACGAAGAAAACGTCCAGAATTGTGGAAAAACCGTTCATCGCTTTTGCATCACCATAATGCCCCGCGCACTCATCTTTGCTTGCTTTTTGGCCAAAAACAACACACTAATGATTCCGCAGACACCGTATTCCCCTGATCTGGCCCCCTGTGACTTTTTCTTGTTCTCTAAACTGAAGAGGCCCATGAAATGACGACGTTACACTACGATTGACGAGATAAAGACGACATCGAAGGAGGAGCTCAAGGCTATACCGAAAAGTGCTTATGAGAAGTGCTTTGACGATTGGAAAAACTGTTGGCACAAGAGTATAATATCTCATGAGGATTTCGTTGAACGGGACAAAATAGCTATTCATGAATAAATAAATAATTTTTGAAAAAACACAAAAAACTCGTTTTTTTTTTGAACACACCTCGTATTAAAAAAGAATTTTCGATCCAACATTTGCTGCAAAGGATTGGAGAAAACCCAGTAAAACCCAATCAGATCGGTAGATTAATATTAGTTGTTAGGATGTAGTGTTAATTTATTAAGGATAGACAGTTTAACAGAGTTAAAGGAGGACTCAGAGTTGAAAACTCTAGACAGTCTATTGTAGTCAGCGCAGAGAACTCGGAAAGGGTCAAGCAATCTGTAGTTAGTAAGACAAAAGGTCAAAGATAATGGCATAAAATTACAAGTAACTGTAGAAGAAATACAGAAATTAATTTGTTAAACAGAGTAAGGGAATCTATATTGAACTTTATTAAACTTACGATAAACATAACACCTAACATAATACGAGATGGTTAGTTAAAGAAGGTAGGTTAATTAGAAGGAGTCTACTTGAATGTGAGGTAAGTCTACACCCGAAACCCAATTAAAATGACGCAAGGGATAGAGTAGAAACGTCTTTTGAACAGCCTCATGTCTATCTTGGTTAAAAGGGTATTATTGATTTACGGAGTCAAATGCTTTACTGAAGTCAATGTAGACCACATCAGTTTGCATTTTTTTCCGAAATCCGAAATTGATATGTGAAGAAAATTCTAAAAGATTAGAAGCTATAGATCATGCCTAAATATTTTTATAGATTTACACATGAAAGTTAACTGAGCCATAACATGGTTAGACCCACTTTTATGATGTGGAATGGAAAAAGATTTTTTCTAAATAGGTGGAAAATAACTATTGGATAGTGACAGGCGAGTAGCTTATGAATTGGCTTCAGAATCGAATCATACACATGCTGGAAATCCGTCAGGGCCAGGAGAGAAAACGGGTTTTATCGATTTAAGATCACTAAGTAAAGAGTTTTATGATAGAGAGGAAGGAAATCTACTTGACTTAGGTTTTAAAATGACAAAGTTATAAAACAGTTTTGGGTCCTGAGCAAACTTCAAACGGCAGCGACACATAGGTCTCTTTAGTATTAGGAATAAGAAAAGGTCAAATGTGGCAAATCCGGTGAATATGGTGGCTGAGGCATTATTGTGGTGTTGTTTTCGGCCAAAAATTTTCTCAAATGCAAAGATGAGTGATGGGGGCATAACCGTGATGCAAAAGCCATGAATTAATAATACTGTATATTGACATCGAAGAAAACAGTGAGAAAAATTTTGACATTTCATCGAACTTGGTGTGCTTTTTTTGGTCTTGACTCACCTGGGCTCTTCCATTGGGACGATTGGGCTTTGGCTTCGATATCATAACCATATACCCCTGATTCGTCACCAGTTATGACCCTTTTAAGTAAAAGAGAAAGTGAACAGTACAAGAAACGAGGATCAGTATACTGACGAAAGCGAAGAAGAAACGATAATGAAGCAAGACAGCGCGAAAAGAGACTTAACCGCCACGAACAATAATGCCACAATGCATTAGGTTATTCAGTTTTTGGCACTCAAAGTTGAGGTGGAAGAACAGCGCGACAATCAAGTGAAAAAGTGGTTAGCGACTTTGATGGTGTTTCAATGCCAGTTGTTAAGTGGTTCAAAATTTTTGAACACAATGCCGAAGCCTATGGACTAAATGAAAAACAGAAATAGGTCCAAGAGCTAGAATGTGTGGCACCTAGAAACTCTTCTTAGAATCAGAATATATAAACAATAAAAGAGAGTTGAAAGAAAAATTAATTGATGAATTTCGATGCAGCTGGAATAGTCCTGATATTCATCAAAAGCTGTAAGATCGAAAAAAGAAGAAAACGGAATCCTTTCGCGAGTACGAGAAAAAAGTTGCAAGTATGGGTGAATTCGCCACATTGTCAACTGATTGCAGATCAAAATCGAATTCAAATTTGCCATGTATTGGTGCAAAACGTACAAGTAGCTTATAGAGGAATACGAAACATATAAGCTAGTTCACAGAACCGATAATAATCCGATAAATGATAATAATCAAAGGAACGAGAATAATCAAAGCAACGACAATAATCAAACAACAAATGAACACTACGTGGTCTGGGTAACACCAGCACAAAACCAATTAGATATTTTAACGCAGAAGTGGAAGTTGACACCCTGTTTTCGAAGCACAAATTCTTAGTTGTGTCAAATTGCAAGATGGACTGCAATGCGATTCTTGATAACGACTTTATAAAGAAGTTTGAATTCACAGCTGATTCGAATGGGTTTTTATTTCAACGTGTAATTCTACACTTCAATGGATGTTTACAGCGTTTTTTAAGACATTAACGACATTACAGCACCTAAAAATTACAAGAAGGACGTCAAAGATATGATTAAAGTTGCTTTTCAGTTGCAAGAGGAGGATCATGAGCAATGTCGGATCATGCTGAACATTGTTCCAGATGGTAACATAGTAGCGTTTCGACAAGCATCCAGTCGACTGTCACGAAGCAGAAGCTGTAAAGAAGCAGATCAATGAATGGCTGCATATGGGTATTGTACGCGAATCATTTTTAAATGTAGCGAGTCAAGTATTCGTGGTCAAGAAGAAGGATCAAACATTGAGGGTATGCGACGTTTACCGTAAACTGAACAACATGGTTCTTCAGGATTTGTTCCCTGTGGCACTTATTAAAGATGTTCTCGACAAAGCAACGAAATTTTTAACGGTTATTGACTTAGAAAACGGGTTCTATCACGTGCCGATCGAGAAAAAGAGCATACGGCTTTCATCACACGAAAAGGACTTTTTGAATTTAACAGGGCTCCTTTTGGATTTAAAAATTCGACAGCCGAGTTCATTTGATATGTCAACCATGTTTTTTAGAAACTTATTACCGCAGAAATAATGCAGCTTTATTTGGATGACATTGTTATCTTCGCAGGATCAGAGCAGAGTATCAATTTTCTGGATCCTATAGAGGCAATTGGTGAAGATAAAAAGGGAAGCAATTAAAAAATTAAAAGATCTGTTAACAATTGAGCCAGTATTGGACAAGATGAAGTTATTGAAAAACTAAGCGAATCGCTTTTCCTGCCCGTATAATAAGTGATAGAAGATCGGCGTTTATATCAAATGCTTATAAAGAGTTTCTGGAGGTCAACATGGTCGAGCAGATTTGCCCAACAACACGAGTTGCAAAAGGCAATGGTCAAGTCGAGAGGGTCAATCGCTGCATTATCGAAATTCTTGCAAAGCTGTCTGTATGTGGCACTTGTAAAGATAGCAATTAAGTCGCATGTACATTCGGCAACGCTGTCAACGCCGTTCGAGATTATGTTTGGTACAAGGATGTGTAAGAAGGTGGACAATCGTTTGATAGACATGCTGCAGCAGAAGTTGTTTGAAAAGCTCAACGAGGAGAGACAACAGCTTCGCATAGAGGCAAAGCATAACATTGAAAAGGCTCAGAAGAATTATAAGATGCACTACGACAAGAAGCGTCCTACGGAGCAGATCTACAAGCTGGGCGAGTTGGTCTCAGTTTGTTGCAGGCCGAAAGCTGGCTAGCGAACACTTTGGCGCATATGTTATCGTTAAAGTCTAGAGAAACTGTCGGTATGATGTGAAGAACACATCAATAAACGCCGAGGGACAAAATATTACGGCAACTAGCTGCGATAATATGAAGTTATGGAAATATGTAGCCGAGAACGAGGATATTTTGTCATATATACAGCTCACACCGCTTTTTGCAGTCTTTCGCGCGCCAGGAAATTGCGGCGATATGTTATTGGCAACGTATCGAAATTACTGCAAGGTGGCAGCGGACTGCAGTGTAATGATTAATTTGTAGCTTGCGATTAGTACAATTAAATACTTTTAATGGCAACATAGACTGTTGCTCTCGTTGCCATTATTTTATTACATAAGTAAATTTGTGTAAATATATATTTATACAAATATATAAGTACATACACGCGACATAAAACATTTATACACGCGTGGTGACATTAGACAGAGCGAGAAGACACAATAGGCATTCCTAGCTCGTGCCAAAAAATCAAAAAGAAGCATGTGTAACGAATTTTGGAAAGCGCTAAAAATGCAAACAAATACTTAATGCTCTCTCGCTTAGTCTAATGCTTACAACACTTCTATTCGCTTTTGCATTGTCTACGCCTTTTTCTTCTTTATTATCTATTATAAAAACGCGTTCGATATAGTAGTTATTTAAATAAAATAATAATAATAATAATATTCAACTTTATTAAATTGCTTTCTTTAAATATAATAAATACAAATACCAACTTGTATTTATTGTAGTTTATATAAAGTATTATAATCCATGGCTTTATACAGTCGACAACTGACTTTAGCGTTCGACTGTAATTGTGTATAATTATAGTATATAATACGAGGGTCGTTTGATAAGTCCGTGACTTTTTGTATTTGCCGCGCACCTGCTCTAAATACAACACTGCTCCTGTCAGCAGTTATCGATTAACAGCTGACTGTAAAATTTTGAGAAAGCTGCGTTTCTTAGTTTGCGTTTTATAGGCATTGAAAGCAGACGATCTCGTGAATTTTAACGAAAATGGAAAAAAGTGAATTTCGTGTGCTAATTAAGCATTATTTTTTGCGTAAAAAATCCATCACCGAAACCAAGGAAAGACTTGATAAATATTATGGGGACTCTGCACCATCAATTTCAATGGTTAAGAAATGGTTTACTGAGTTCCGTTGTGGTCGTACCAGTACAAGTGATGCCGAACGTTCAGGTCGCCCAAAAGAGGTCGTCATGCCAGAAATCGTCGACAAAATCCATGGAATGATATTGGATGATCGGAGAATGAAAGTGCGTGAGGTAGCTGAGGCTGTAGGCATCTCAACTGAACGGGTACATCACATTTTACATGAATATTTGGACATGAAAAAGCTTTCCGCGCGATGGGTGCCGCGATTGCTCACACACGACCATAAGCGCAACCGTGTGACCATTTCAAAGGAGTGTTTGGCGATGTTCAACCGCAATCCAAACGAATTTTTGCGCCGTTTCGTTACCGTAGACGAAACATGGATCCACCACACCACACCAGAGACCAAAGAACAATCAAGACAGTGGGTTTCTCCGGGTGAACGTGCACCAAAGAAGGCCAAGGTGGGTCTGTCGGCCAACAAGGTCATGGCCACAGTTTTTTGGGATGCACAAGGTATCATTCACATCGATTACCTTGAAAAGGGTAAAACGATCACCGGCGAATATTATTCAGAGCTTTTGGACAGATTCGATATTGATTTGAAGCAGAAACGACCGCATTTGGCGAAAAAAAAGTGCTGTTCCATCAGGACAATGCACGGGTGCACACGTGTGTAGTCAGCATGGCAAAATTTCATAAATTGGGCTACGAACTGCTACCCCATCCAGCATATTCTCCAGATTTAGCCCCCTGTGACTATTTTTTGTTTCCAAACATGAAGAAATGGCTCGGCGGTAAGAGATTCGGGTCAAATGAAGAGGTCATCACAGAAACAAACGACTATTTTGAGGGCCTTGAGAAAACCTATTATTTGGAAGGAATAAAAAAATTGGAAAAACGCTGGACTAAATGTATAGAGCTAAAAGGAGATTATGTTGAGAAATAAAACGCTTCTATGACGAAAAAAATATATTTTATTCAAAAAGTCACGGACTTATCAAACGACCCTCGTAATATTGTAAAATATATATAATAATTACTCGTACTAAATATGTATTTTATAATCTATTATTCTTATTATTATTATTATAACTTTAAAATTTCAGTTTTTTTTCAATTTATTAATTTATGTTATTAAGTTTCATTTGTTATTTATAATAATTTTTTACCATTTTTTTTTCCCTCGCCAACGACACCCGGCGCAGAAATATATTGAATAGGCAGCAAGAGAAATATTCTCAGGCTAAAACTGCCAGAAATGCTGGAGACCATAGAAATCGTAGAGCCCATATGGAAGCTTAGCCAATAGTTAATACTGCAGCACAACATTTAGAAAGAAGAGAAGACGGAAGAGTAGAAGATACAGGAGCGGTTAGAAATTTACGTAGATATACGCGGATAGGCATGATAGACAAAATATAAGTCAGGACCAAGTTTAAGTGGACTATCGACAGAGAGAAAGAATAGCCGATAGATTGCTCAGTGCAGAAGAGAGAGAGGGGGGCCGATAGATCACGTAGATCGACTCGCAGACAGGAGACTGACGTCCGGATAACTGAATAGCGGAATAACTTATAAAATAGAAGACAGAGGCGGGTAGATGGAGACTATCAGCTGGTAGAGAGAAAATCCGATAGATTATGCAGATCGACAAAAGAGTATGATTAGGGACTTAGAACAGAGGCGCAATACGCATTTCAGAACTGTTATTCGTTCAAATGTTGAGTGTCGTATATTAGAAAGGGAGAGAGATACGTTAAGTAGGGAGAGATAGTCCCAAATCAGAAACAATCTTGCGAGGAGGATTGTTGATCAAGCTCTTGACAGTGCACGACGTCGAAATGCCTGACTATTAGAGCGTCAAGCTATTACAGACTTTTTAAGGCATCTGAGCTGAGTCCGTCAAAACAGGAGTCAGAATAGAGAAGCTGATAATCGACGAAATGCAGACCGTATGAGACAGGATCGTTTAAATAGCTTTAGAGATCCAGTTTAACAAGGTTAGAAGCTCATATAGAAATTTTTAATAGAATGGTTAAACTGGGTCCTGATCAAGTTTGTCTTAGTTGCAAAGGCCTTTGAATTCCCTTTCAGGTTAGCAAGATGTCAAGGGCTTTTATTGAAAGTAGAAATGAGTTTTGTGCTGATATTTTAAGTCTTTCCATTCAATTCCCATCTTCTGATGAAACCTTTCCTACCATTAAATCTGGTTAAATCTGAAGCAGAGGTTGTACAGCTTCACCTCAGGCGTGGGATAGAATAGCCATCATTTTATGGAAGAAACCACCAGACCAATGAAAATTTCTGATGTTATTAGATTCCTAGTAGATATTGTGGTTTATAAAAAACATAATGTAGTTCTTAATGAGCAGTGGTTATCCAATTTTGATTACGATACTGTTTTATTTATAGCTTCTCAGGAAGATGCAGAGTTAGTAAATAATATGGTTCAGGAATTTCAAAGACCACTTCATCCTAATGAGGATATTGAAATTAGGAGCTCAATCCGGGGGGTTAATTAATAATAATATTTCCATATGCTTAAGAAAGCATAGCTCATTTTGAGCCATTTCTGCCTCTAACGCCCTCAATGAGGATCAAATTGATAGTTGTCATGATGAGGCTTATAGGTTTCTTGAAGGTATTAGAACGTATCCTGCTCATTGGGAATCAGAAATAACAACGGTCATGACAATGATCCGGAAATTAGGTCTGCCAACTTTCTTCATTACATTGTCTGCTGAAAGTAGGTGGGAGGAGCTCCTTGTCATACTCAAATGAGTTGTGGATAAGCAAGAAGTTACGGAAGAGGAGGCACTTGGGTTGGCTTTAAATGCCAAAGTGAATTGAGAGGAAACTCTTTTTGTCGCTTTGGTATTCCATATTTTCCAATGTCCCGAACAGATGTTTGAAGGCCTCTTATCGAAGAGACTGATTACCTTCATCGAAAAAATTTAAAAAAAATACGGAGTGTACTAAACTTAATTTCGATTCTAAAATTATCAGTCACTTAGGCATTTTTTAAAATTTTTTATCAAAAGTGAACCTCAATAACGAGGAATACGAGTTTTGTTCAAAAAGTAAGGTGACTTTGTAGTTCTAAGAAAAAATATTTATTTCTTTATCAATATTTATGTTGTTCCCTTCAAAGTAATCCTCCTCAGATAATATACACTTATGCCAACGGTTTTTTCAATCCTCGATGGACTTCTCATAAGCACTTTTCGTTATAGCCTCGAGCTCTTCCCACGATGCAGTCTTTATCTCCTCAATCGTTGCAAATATCCGTCCATTCATAGGTCTCCTAAGTATTGAGAACAAGAAAAAGTCACATGGGGCCAAATCCGGTGAATATGCTGGCTGTGGCATGATTGTAATGTTGTTTTTGGCCAAAAACTGTCTCACAAGCAAAGATGAGTGAGCAGGGGCATTATCGTGATGCAAAAGCCATGAATTGTTTTTCCACAATTCTGGACGTTTTCTTCGTATTGCTTCTCGCAAACGGCGCATAACTTCAAGATAATACTATTAATTGACCGTACGACCTGATGCACCACGCTATGATAATCGAAGAAAACAGTGAGCAAAATTTTGACATTTGATCGAACTTGGCGTGTTATTTCGGTCTTGGCTCACCTGGACTCTTCCATTGGGACGATTTCGATATCATAACCATATACCCATAATTCGTCACCAGTTATGACCCTTTTGAGCAAATCTGGGTCATCGTTGAGGTCATTCAACAGCTCTTGAGCGATGCTCATGCGACGGTTCTTTTGGTCAAAATTTAACAAACAATCGCCGAGCACGCAAAACACTTATAACCTTTACGCCTCTCACAAACAAACAAAAAATGCCATTCACTTGAATCTTGGAACGGATGTTCGGGAAGAGTGTACCAACATAACAAAATAATCGAAAGTACCTTGCCCGTAAAATTTGAAAAGTCACTCAGTCTACACGGCATATGTATGCTTATCGAATTTTGCAGGATATTTTAGGTTTTCTAAGTCAACCAGAGCAACTCATCAGGATTCTGACAATGAAGATTCTGATGTCAATAAAGCTGAAGACGGTGCGCCTCTTCCTTTTAGGGAGCGAACAAAGCCGAAAAATTTTGCAATTTTACAGTTTTAACATAAACAGAGATATTGCTAATTTATTTAGGGAACTTTTCATTTTATTTTTGCCTTAGAGGGACGAACAGTTAGATTTAATTGACATAGATTGTGAGGATGTATATAGCGAAAATTAATATTTAGTTAAAAATAATTTTAAGAAATATAATATATAATATTAGAATATTTAGAAAACGCGCTTAGGAGGGCCATTAAAATGGAAACCAACATTCAGGACAGGACAGGTAAAGAAGGTCAGGTCAAGACAATGAATTTTGGGTATTAGGCTTACCAGAAATAAGTTCTCAATTAAATGTTTTAAATGTCAATGGCAATGACAATGGTGATTAGAATCTCGATTCAGAAGAATTCAAATTATTAAACTTCCGCCACTAATATCGGCTGAAAATTTGTCCAGCATTGTTCAGTCGCTTAATCTTAGATTACTAAGAAGCGAAAAATTCTTAATTCTCAATACGATTGTTTATTCAAAGACAATCGGTTTACTGCACTCTTCCATAATACCGAAAGTTTGCATTGTCATATAAGCGACATTTGTTCTGATCAACTTATGCTTCGTGCAAATCTTTTAGGTTTCGTAGAAGCTTCGACTTTCTCAAACGAAATATTCGAAATTTCTGGCTTTACACAAGTTACAAGTGGATAAAGGAAAGAGAAATATTAAACCATTTGATGGGGAAAAATATTCTATTTGGAAGTATAGAATGAGAGTGCTTCTAGAAGAAAATGATTTATTGAGTGTAATAGATGACGAACAAAATATAGTGAATGATGAAATTAAAAAGGCACAAAGACAAGCAGAAAGCATAATTGTTTAATATCTGCATGCAAATAATGCAAGCACACCTAAGGAGATTTTTCCTAAATTAGACGAAATCTATGAAAGAAAAAGTTTAGCTTCACAACTCTCATTAAGAAAACAACTATTGGTGTTAAAGTTAAAGGGTGATACTTCGCTACAAAATCATTTATATTTGTTTGATAATTTAATAACTGAGCTCATTGCGTCAAAAATAGATGAAATGGACAAAATTTCACACTTGCTTCTAACTCTTCCAACATGCTACGATGGGGTCGTAACTGCAATAGAGACACTATCTGAAGCAAATCTGATTTTAGCATTTGTAAAAACTCGACTACTTGACCAAGAGACAAAACTAAAAAATACAAGCGTAAAAGCTCTTCAAGCGATAGGCAATAAACAAGTTAAAGACATTAAATATTAAAACAAAGCAATGCACAAAAAAACAATTTAAGAATAAACTTAAATCGAAGCCGAAATGTTTTCATTGTGGAAAATTAGGACATTTAAAGAGATTGTTTCTTACTGAAACGGCAGGCAGGAAATCAGAATGTTGCTAAAAGAGAAGCAGGCTCAAATTGCAACAACTAATTCTGAACGAGGCTTTGCGTTCATGATTAGAAAGGAAAACATAAATAAAAATATGGGCCAGATTGTCATTGTTTTCTGAACATGAAAACTAGCAAAATCATATTGCCATCGAAATTGCAAAGCGTGGAGAGTACATACATGCAACTGCCAAAGGATTGGTTAACCTTACCAGTAGTGGAAGGAAAATAACGCTGAAGAATGTGCTGTACTGTAAAGAAATTCCACATAATCTATTATCAGTGAAGAAGATGCAAGATGTTGAAATGACGGTTGAGTTTAACCCTGATGGCATCAGAGTAAGTAAAGATGTAGCAATAATAGGATTTACTATGAAACGTAGAGTATACACATCAAAAGTTAGAAATAGTGCTGAGTATCGCTTGTGGCATAAAAGATTGGGTCATATAAGTGCAGGCAAATTCTTAGAGATAAAACAAAATGAACTATTTGAAGATATAAATATATTACCATAAAAGACATAGAGCTAAATCAAGATCTATGTGAGGCTTGTATAAACGGCAAGCAATCTAGATAAAAATTTAATAAATTTAAAAACAAAGAAAATATCCGGAGACCTTTGTTTGTAGTCCATTCCGATGTCTGTGGGCTAATCACATTCTCTACTGTTGATAATAAAAACAATTACGTTGTTTTTATTGATGAATACACACATTACGGTGTGACATATATAATTAAATATAAATCAGATGTCTTCTCTGTATTTAAAGATTTTATCCCCAAGAGTGAGGCTCATTTCAATTTAAAATTAGTTAACCTTTATATCGATAACGGTAGGGAGTATCTTTCAAGTGAAATGCGTGATTTCTGTGTGGAAAAAGGCATAAGCTATCATTTAACGATTCCTCATACCCCACAATTGAATGGTGTGTCAGAGCGGATGATTAGAACAATCACAGAAAAGGCTCGATCAATGATTAATAGCTCTAAGCTTAATAAATGTTTTTGGGGTGAAGCTGTCTTAACAGCAACATACCTAATTAACAGGTCCCCAAGTAGAGCGTTAAAAGAAAAGAAGACACCGTATGAAATGTGGCATAATAAAAAGCCAATCTTAAAATATCAGATATTTGGTTCAACAGTATATGCACTTAATAAAGTACAGAAAAGAAAATTTTATGACAAGTCAATTAAAACAATATTTATCGGACAGAGGTTCAACTTGAAAGTGTTGATGGTTCTTTAAATAAAGAAAATGTAGAATCAGATTTTCCAATGGTGGAAAATGATAAATCTGTTGATTCAAGGATGAATGTACAACATAGTGAAAATTCCACATGTCTAAAGAATGCCGATCCAGTTATAGAAACTGGTGATGAAATAAAAGATAACAAAAGTGAGCAAGAAATCAGACGCAGTGAAAGAAATAAAGGTAAACCTAAACTATCGTATAGATTTTTAGAAAAATGTCTAATGAATACTCATCTGTTTTAATGATATTCCCAGTACATTTGATGACATTGAATTTCGTGATGACAGATCTTTTTCGAAAAAAAGCCATACAAGATGAACTTGATTCACATTCAGAAAATAAAACATGGAGTTTGGTTTAGAAGCCTAATAATAAAATCATAGTAGATTGTAAATGGGTTTTTAGTATTAAACAAGATGAGTTTGGAGTCTTAGTAAAGTATAAAGCAAGGCTAGTAGCACGAGGCTTTACACAAGAATATATGACTGATTATTATGAGACATTTGCACCAGTTGCACGAATTTCAAGTTTTCAATTTTTGTTGGCTCTTTCAAACCAAAACAATTTACGAGTCCATCATATGGATGTGAAAACAGAATTCTTAAATAGAACACTAAAAGATTAAATCTACATGAAGATTCCAAAAGGGTTGCCATACTGCGATGAGAATGCAATATGCAAGCTTAATAAAGCTATTTATGGCCTTAATCAAGCCACAAGATTCTGATTTGAAGTTTTTGAAAATGTGCTTAAAGATGTTGGATTTGAAAACCTAAAAGTTAATCGCTGTATCTATATTTTGGAAAAAGAAAATTTCTCAGATAAAATTTATATTTTATTATATGTGGACGATGTAATAATTGCCACTAGTAAATCCGAAACAATGTCTAAATTCAAATCATACCTTCTAAATAAATTTAAAATGACTGACTTAAAAGAAGTTCGATATTTTATCGCAATAAAAATTGATACAAATAAAAGTCAAATTTGTCTCAGTCAATCTGCATATATAAAGAATGTGTTAAGAAAGTTTAAAGTGGAAGACTGCAATGCAGTTAGTACACCTCTCCCAAGCAAACTACACTATGACGCTCTACAATCTGAAGAATTATATTAGGCACCATGTAGAAACTTGATTGGTTGTTTGATGTACATCATGTTATGTACTCACCCAGATTTAAGTACATTAATAAGTATTTTAAGTCGATATACGAATAACAATAATAAGGAATTATGGCTATGTCTTAAAAGAGTTTTAAGGTATTTAAAAAGAACTGTTGATTTGAGATTGAAGTTTGAGAAAAATGTACAGTTTAGCAATATTCTTATTGGATACGTTAATTCTGATTGGGCAGGAAATGAGACAGACAGAAAAAGTACTACTGGATATTTATTTATTTATTTATTTTGGCTGGCACAAATCCTCTAACTGAACCCTCCACGAGGGTGCCGGCTGGGCAATGGGCTGTGTATTGACTCAAACTTCAGAGTCAGGCACTGTCCTGTTGCTTGGGCCAATACACGGCCCAGCTAAGGCAAGGACGCAACAACATGCGGACAATCAAAGTCTGGTGCTGCTGTGTCCGGAGCCATGGTTAGAGGTGCCTGGCAGATAGGCCTAAAATGCTATGGGGTGGTTCCCAAGAACAAAATTAACCAAAAATTGAAGAAGTAGATGGAGCCAACAACTGGGTCAACTCGGGCTGGGATGTCAGCCCAAACGTCGGTGGAAGGCGTGACTGCTACCACCGGCGGGCACGGGGGGTGAAAACCCCTCTACGTGTCGCCAGCGGTCACACCTCTGTACTGGTGGGAGCAGGCCAGGACAGTTGCACTACGACTGCCACAACAACAACAACAACATCAAAGAACGCCAAGATGCGGCGCGGTACCAGAGTCCATGCAGACTCGGACAGCGACCCTCAAGGCAACGAGATCAGCGCTGAGATGGAAGAAAGCCTCCTGCGCTCCCCTGTCAAGGGTTCCAACTCCCCTAGTAGGGAAGGGCCCAAAAAGACAAAAGAGGGCTTGAGAGCCAAAGCTCAGTATAAAGCGGCCCTAAAAATCAAATCTCAGCTCGCTAGCAGCAACAAACTCACCCCTGAGGAGAGGAAAAAGCTGGAGTGGGCCGAAGAGAAGATCGAAAAGGGACGAAAACACTTCGAGGGCAAATCGGCAATGAAGGCCACTTCAAGCCAATATGCCAACAAGGTCGAGGAGTTGCTGCTCACTAAAAGGCAGCGGTCTGAAGACCAAGACAAGGCGGATGTGCCCGCAAGCAAGCGGCCGCGCCAAAAGGTGGAGAAAGCCCCCAGGAAGCCACTGCCGAAAAGTGAGACAGCTAGCGATGGGGCGCGACGGCACCTAGTCGTCGCGCTCATCGACCGCAGTAACCCCAACGGCAAAATGACACCCGAGAAGTGGAAGATGGTAGAGCTGAGGCTGTTGGACGCCCTATTCAAAAGAATGGAGGAGCCAGAGTCTCAGCCTACCACCTTTGACGGAGCGGGGTGGCTCAACGGGGTAAAGATACTGAGCTGCAAGGATGACCTCACCCTGAAGTGGGTCACCGAGACTGTATCCAAGATGGACGCTCCCTGGGAAGGTGCTAAGCTGGAGGTAGTTGACAGAACCTGTATTCCGTCAGTACCAAAAGCGAAGGTACTCTTCCCAAGGGTCGTACCTAAGGAACAGGCGCTCAAACTGCTCCGATGGCAGAATCCGGACGTGCCTACCGCTGACTGGACGGTACTACACGTTGGCAAGCCGGAAGGCAACGGCCAACAGATGGTCCTCCAGATCAATAAGGAGGCCGAGGAACTGCTGTACCTAAGGTTCGGGAAGATGGCGTGGGGAGTAGGCAATGTATACCTACGACTCAAGAAGCGCCACCCGAACGATGCCAACGCCAACACGCTGGAGGCCGGCGAGGTGGAAAAGGACCTTGAAGCCTTGACCGACGCGGCCAACAGCCTCGATATTGACGATGAAACGGAGGAGGATGGTGACCTGACTATCATAGCCAACCCATCTAAGCAGAAGGAATCTGAAAATAGCCATGAAGCTACAGATCCTTCAGCTAAACCTCCATAAGAGCAAGTTGGCGTCGGCGGAGCTCCTTCTAACCCTGGAGGAGGAGTCCGTCGACGTGGCCCTAGTCCAGGAGCCCTGGATAGCGTCGGGCAACAAGATCGCTGGGCTAGGGTCTAGCAACTATTCCATCTTCTACCCGACCACCGTAAGTAGAGCTAGAACTGCAATTCTTGTAAGAAAAGGCATCTACGCTTATCTTATTTCCAATTACAGCACTGACGACATCACGGTGATAGCGCTAGAGGGTTGCAGGGACGAACCACTCCTAATGGCGTCCTGCTATCTAGCGCAAGACAGGAATTCACCGACGGAGGAGACGGAGCGTCTGATACAGGAGGTGAGCCAGAAGAGGCAACCCCTGGTGATAGGCGCCGACGCCAACGCCCATCACACCCTTTGGGGCTGCAAGGACGTAAACAATAGGGGTGAGTCGCTTCTAGACTTCATTCTTAAATATAATCTTAAGATCGCGAACAGGGGGGAGGAACCCACCTATGTGGGTCCCACCTCATCAAGCGTTATAGATTTAACACTCGCGTCTGGAGCAAATACCTAAGTCACTGAGTGGAGGGTTCTCAGCAAACCCTCCTTCTCTGATCACAGGTATATCCAGTTCAAAGTTCAACTCGAGTCCAAAGTGACAAAAAGTCTTTACAAGAATCCCCGGAATACCAACTGGGATATGTATAAGACCAAAGTGACAAGGACACTCCCAGCACCATCACCGATCATATCAACGGCGGACACTGAGAAGTCCGTGAAGACTCTCTGTCACCAGCTAACCTCGGCCTTCAACGCAGCGTGCAAAACCTCAATTGTAAGAAGGAAGCACAGGCCACCCTGGTGGAATCCAGAATTGAAGGCACAACGCACAGACCTACAAGAAATCTTCAAACTGGCCAAACAAGCGGATGAAGATCTTGTATGGGACGAATACAGAATAAGGCTCCGCGACTTTAAGAAAAAGGTCCAGACAGCCAAAAGGAACTCCTGGAGATCCTTCTGCTCCGGCATAGAGAAGGTCACAGAAACCGCTAGGCTTAGGAAGCTTCTGTCGAGCCAACCGGCAATCCAGAGCCAACTAAGAACCAGCGATGGCCAATGGACGAGTAGCAGCAGGGAAGCGACTAATGCCCTTCTAAGCGAGCACTTCCCCGGATGCACAGATGTACTCGATCCGAAACAACCAATGCACACGAACCCAGTGTCCGACGTACCTGGGAACATAATTACACCACATAAAATCCAGTGGGCCATAGACTCGTTTGAAAGTTATAAATCCCCTGGCCTGGATGGCGTAATACCAGCCATGCTACAGAAGACCAAAGAAAAGGTCACTCCATGGCTGGAATCGATATTCAAAGCATGTCTGAGGCAGGGATATGTACCGGTACCCTGGAGGACAGCACGTGTTGTGTTCCTGCCAAAAGCAGGAAAATGCAGTCACATGCAGCCGAAAGATTACAGACCGATAAGTCTCACCTCCTTTCTGCTAAAAACATTCGAGAAACTTCTGGATCTACACATAAGAGGAGGCATGGACCGACTCGTAGAATCCAACCAACACGCATACACAAAAGGGAAATCGGTGGAAACAGCGCTACACTCCCTAGTAGCCACCATCGAAAAAGCCCTACACCACAAGGAATTTGCCTTAGTTGCGTTCCTGGATATCTCAGGTGCATTCAACAATGTATCTACGGAAGCGATCATGCGGAGCCTGAGAGCCGCAGAAACCCACGAAGCTGTAAACTCTTGGATATGCAATCTATTGAGCTGCAGAAGAGTAAGAGCCGAATGGGGAACCACGACCATAACTAAAGCAGCGCACAGAGGCACGCCACAAGGCGGAGTGTTATCGCCGCTGTTGTGGAATTTAGTGGTAAACGACGTCTTAAGGAAATTTAAACGGAAAGCCCCCAAGATAACCGCCTATGCAGACGACATAGCCATAATTATCGTGTCCAATGACAATTAGCTCTGTCATGGACAATACACTAAAAGAAATACTGAAGTGGGCGATGGAGGTCGGACTCAGTATCAATGCGGACAAGACGGATCTAATTCTCTTTACCAAGAGATACAAGATACCGCAATGGACTCCGCCATCTATAAACGGTGCCATGCTCGAGCCAAAAAAGAGCGTAAAATATCTAGGAATAGTACTGGACAGCAAACTGAGCTGGAAACCCAATGTCGAGGAAAGGGTTAAGAAAGCCACAAATGCACTTTATGCATCGCAAAAGATGCTAAGTAGCACGTGGGGCTTGTCTCCCAGACTAATGCACTGGATCTTCATCTCAATTGTTCGTCCAATACTACTCCTCTACGGTATCCTAGTATGGTGGAGGGCCACTAAGAAATCCACATATCTCTTAACAATGGAAAGGGTACAAAGACGTGCATTGATGTGCATTACTGGGGCACTGAGATCTACTCAAACAAAGGCCTTGGAAGTGATACTCGGAGTTCTCCCAATTGACATACAGGCCAAACTACTAGCACAGAAGACCGCGCAACGTCTTCGTGCTACGGGACATATGGCCTTCGCAAACTATGGGCATAGCGAAATGGGAGGAGAGTCATTCAATAGCACGGACTATATGACCCCAATAAACAACTTCTCCAGAACGCCCACTCTAATGGGTCATGAAGATTGGAAAATCGGCATGGACGAAAACGCAACAAAGCTATTTACGGACGGATCTAAAATGGAAGCCGGCGTGGGCGCCGCGGTCTACTGTGCGGATCCGCTCATTCAAGTGTCGTACAAGTTGCCGGATTACTGTAGCATCTTCCAGGCGGAAGTCTTTGCTATAAGGAAGGCGGCAGAACTTGCGACAACACTCAACAAAAATCGGGTCAACATCCTAGTCGACAGTCAGGCGGCTATCAAATCTTTGCAATCCTATGTCATCAGCTCCGAAAGTGTACTGGCAAGCAGGGAAGCATTAGATGCATTAAGCATCCGATCGAAGGTGCGCATCTTCTGGGTTCCCAGCCACCAGGGCATTAACGGAAACGAGATGGCAGACAGGCTAGCGAAAGAGGGTGCCGAATCTAGACAGCTGACAGTTGAAGACCTGAAGCCACCGCTGCGATCAATAAGCCACAGCCTAGAACAAGGCGCTGCGGTAATAGCAGGAAGAAGATGGCACAACACAAAAAACTGCAAAATAACCCGCACTATGTGCAACAACGCAAACGCGAAATTAGCCCATTATGTCATTCAGCTCCCGAGAAGAGACTGTAGAACAATGATGGGCATACTCACGGGTCACTGCCTGACCGCAACTCATGCTAAAAAGCTGGGCATCACCGACAATGACGAATGCAGGAAATGCAAGGAACCATATGTAAGAGAAACTCTGGAGCACCTCATCTGCGACTGCCCCGCTCTCATGACCTCGAGAGCGAAGTACCTGGGACGCCCCCTGCTTGCATCACTAGAAGAAGCAGCGGGCCTGGCACCCAAAAAACTCCTGGCTTTCGCCAAACTTACCAGCATACCAGACTGGGATAATTAACTAAGAAATTAACAGCCTCCATCACTTATCCGGCCGCACTAAGGATCATACTGATCTATGTGAGGCCCCCTCATTAGGGGGCCTGCCGATATAACCTAACCTAACCTATTTATTTAAAATGTTTGAAAGTTGTTTAATTTCATGGAGCACAATTAAACAAAAATCTATTGCAGCTTCATCCATTAAAGTAGAGTACATGACCTTATTTGAAGGTGTTAGAGAACCCTTATGGCTCAAGTCTTTATTGGTTGAAATAAAACTAGAATTAAATGGTCCAATAGATATCTATAAGGATAATCAAGGTTGTATTAGTTTAGCAAATAACCCCACTTGCCACACGAGAACTAAGCACATAGAAATTAAATATCATTTTACAAGAGAACAAGTTGAAAGTAAACTTATTTGTATTAAGTATATTTCTACAGATTTACAACTTGCTTATATACTTAATAAGCCGTTACCATCTGCAAGATTAATTACATTGAGAAGTGGACTTGGACTCTCAAAATGAAATAAAACATAATCTTCTTAGATTAAACTACAGAGGAACCAGACTGAACTGGGGCTCGTGAAATAAAGTCACAAATATTTTATTTTATTTATTTCAACTAAATCAGTCGACTTAAAATTAAAATTAAAATAAGATTATATTTTTTAAATTTAAATTGGAAATATAAAAAAGAAAATAATAAAAGTTTACGATTTAAATTTTAAAATTAAATTTTGCAATAAAACAAAAATTTAAAATTCATTAAAAATATATATTTTTTAATTTAGGCTGGGGATAATAAAACAAGATTTCCCGACCCAACATTTTCTGCAAAGGATTGGGAAAAACCCAGTAAAACCCAATCAGATCGGTAGATTAGTATTAGTTCTTAGGATGTAGAGTTAATTGATTAAGCATAGACAGTTTAACAGAGTAAAGGGAGGACTCAGCACAGAGAACTCGGAAAGGGTCATGCAAGCTGTAGTTAGTATTACAAAAGGCCAAGGATAGTGGCATAAAATTACGAAGAACTCTAGATGGATAACAGAAATTAATTTGATAAAGCAGAGTAGGGGAATCTTTATTGTAGCTTTACAATAAAAGTAACGCCTAACATAATACGACGGTTAGTTAAAGAAGGTAGGTTAATTAGAAGGTGACTACTAGAGTATGGTGGTAAGTCTACACCCGGAACCCAATTAAAACTGCGCAAGGCAAAGAGTAGAAACGGTTTTTGAACAGACTCAATTCTATCTTGGTGAATATGGTATAGCGGCGACCACACGCAAAGCCCATATTCAAGAGTTGGACGAACAAGAGAAGTGTAAAGCAACTTTGTCGTGTAAGGATCCTCGAATTCTTTTGATGAACCCGAGTAGTCGATATGCCTTATTGACAACTTGTGTAATGTGACGATCAAATTTCAATTTATGATCAAAGAGGATACCTAAATCAGCTACTTCAGATATTCTTAAAAGTGGGGTTAAGCTAAGATTATAATTGATGACATGATAGTTTCCTCTGTAAAATGACATAACCTTGCACTTAAAACAGATAAGATGCAGCAGATTATGGCTGCACTATTCAAAAATCAAATCAAGATCTGTTTGAAGAAGGTTATTTGGAGGATCATTGTGTGTCAAACAGAGTCTCACATCATCAGCATACATAAGACTGTTACAGTGAAGGAGTATTGAAGGAAAATTGTTACTAAAAAGGTTAAATAGCAATGGTCCAAGGTTGCTACCCTGAGGAACACCAAAAGTAACTAAAAAGGCTTAGAAAGACAACTATTGGATAGTGACAAGTCGAGTAGCATATGAATTGGCTTCAAAATCGCATGCTGGAACTCCGTCAGGGCCAGGAGAGAAAACGGGTTTTATCGATTTAAGATCATTAAGTAAAGAGGTTTTGTTGATAGAAGGACAGAAGAGAGTGTTAAAATTTTGTTTACTATAAGGGAGTGGATATAAAGGGGAACTATAAGGTTCAGTTTAATAAGTTGATTGAAAAACGTTTGCAAACAAATCGGCGGCTGCCTGATCATCAGTTGCTTCGTTATTTTCGTATGATAGAGAGGGAGGAAATCTATTTGATTTACGATTAAAGTTGACAAAGTTATAAAACTGCTTTGGGTCCTGAGCAAACTGCAAACGGCAGCGACACAAATACTTTTTGTAAGAATTTGCATTCAGAGTAATAAAGTTTGCTCTTGCAGCAATATAACGTGTAAAATCGGAAGGATTACAAGTTTATTTAAACTTTTTAAAATACCGCGATTTCCAATTTTTTAGCCTTAATAACTAACGTGAAAATCAAGGAGTCCTATTGGACTTTACGGGAAAAGTAACAGGAACACATTGATCAAAAAATGAGTCAACATGAATAAAGAAATGACGAATCATGTTCCAGAATTAAACAATTCAATTTTTAAAAATCGGTCCTACGGAAACAACATGATTTTATTATAGGGGAAACAATTGCAGCTTGCATAGAAATTGGCAGAGTTAGAGCCAGGTCCAATGTAGGATGATAGAGATCTTCAGGAAGAACTAAGGGATTCATTCTAGAGATAGTATTCAATAAAATATCGGAAGAGAAAATTAAATCAAGCATTCTACCACTACAATTAGGAACAGTGTTTATTTGATAAAGAGATAGCTCCGAGAGGCCATTTAAAAAAGAGTTAAATACAGAGGGCACCAATATATCGGATTGAGATGATCAAGTAATTTCTGGTAAGTTGAAATCACCAAAAATTAGCAGATAATCTCTATCAGATAGTTTGAAAGCAACAGATTGGATAGATGAAAGATGGTCCAGGTAGACAGATATATCAGATAAGGGAGGAATATACGAACAGGTAATGTAAATTGAAATTTGACACGTCGTCATTTTAACACAAAAAAATTCTAAGGCGCGACTAGTTGTAGGAAGCGGTACCGCAGTTCGACTTTTTAGGCCATGGATTTTAAAAAAATTCATGGACTATTGTGTTTGTCGCAACGAAAATATGCGTACCAGGCAGAAGGAGGCATCTCCAATCCCATAAACTATATATTCTGTCTGTATGAACACCTAGATCTCAGAAACTATGTAAGCTAAAGCCACCAAAATTTTTAACAACGTTTGTACAATATATATTAAGTGTCTCGAAGTTTTTTTTAAAATTGCGACACGCTAAATCAGTAATAACTGTTTAAAAGCAACAATAAAAACTCAACAACCAAAGTTGAATATCCCATATTAGAAATACTTTGCCACGAGCGTTTTGTGAAAATTTCATTTAAATCAGACTATAACTAAGTAAGATATGATAAGAATTAAATTCGTTTTGAACGTATATACAATACACAGGGACTCAGCA
The DNA here is from genome assembly GCA_018904035.1 of Zaprionus ornatus. Classification (NCBI taxonomy): domain Eukaryota; kingdom Metazoa; phylum Arthropoda; class Insecta; order Diptera; family Drosophilidae; genus Zaprionus; species Zaprionus ornatus. Next base: position 206,296 of record JAEIFZ010000294.1, on the reverse strand, counting down.
ATAAAACTTAGTATTTGCTATCGGCTGGTGGTATCAGAAATAGTTCACCATGCAACCGTGCCTGCCACTCAACAGATTAACCAATAGCTGAGAGGTTAGAGCTGAGTTGTGTGTTTTGCGGCGTGAGTTCGATTCTCATTTGCGGAAGCGTTTGAATTCTTTATATTTTATTTTTTAATACTCTTTTTTATTTCTTTGATTCTAATAAACTAAAACGAAAGCAGCAGACGAGGGAGCTGTGATATCCAAATCCGCCAATCTCAAGTTAAATTAAATGTCAATTTGATTTCTTTGATTTAAATAAATTTATTATGCAATATTTAAGACAAACAAATTATAATATTTATTTTACATGTAATATAATTTTTTTGAAATTAAGAAATGATTATTGAGCGCTTAAATTTCATTTAATAAAAATCGCGGCAGCAAACAAATCCCGAATATATTCAGCAACATTCCGGGACATACCATAGCTCACTTATCCACTGTTCAACTCAAGAACTTATACATTACGGGAAGACATTAGACACTGCGAGAAAACACAATTGCATTTTTAGCTCGTGCCTAGAAATCAAGAAAAAGCAAATGTAACGAATTTTTCGCTTAGTCTAATGCTTACGACGCTTGTCTTTTCGCTTTTCCATTTTCTATGCGTTCTTCTTCTTATGTTCGTCAATTCAATTTGTGAGTGGCGTTCAACGTGAAAATTAAATCCAAATAAAGCGCAATTTTCATTGTGAATTTTCATTACTAACCTATAGTTAATAGGCTATTTGTGTAGTTATAATAATATTCAACTCAATTAAATTGCGTTTTTGTACCCTTGGACCATTGAAAATGGTCAAAAAAGGGTATACTAACTTTGTGCAAATGTATGTAACGGGCAGAAGGAGGCGTCGGAGACCCCATAAAGTATATATATTCTTGCTCAGGATCACTAGCCGAGTCGATTCAGCCGTGTCCGTCTGTCTGTCCGTCTGTCTGTCTGTCTGGATGAACGCGCCGATCTCAGCTATTACAAAAGCTAGGGACACCAAATTTAGCATGAAGATTCCTGTATACCATACGCAGATCAAGTTTATTTTCATTTTGGAATAACACGCCTACCGCCCCCGCAAACCGCCAATTTTGATTTACATAGCGATTTACTCATTTCTTAACGTTCTGCTTTAGTATATATATAGAAAAATACTATATGGAGTTATCCTCCAAATTGCAATCCGATCGGACAATAAACACTGAAGTTATTAGATAAACCATTTCGACCTTTCGACCAGCAAAGAAGTTGTCGATGACGTCAGAACTAAACAAGAGCAACAGTCGAGTTGCACACGACAGTAGGATACCCTTGGACGTATGTTGCCATAAAAAGTATTTAATTGTATAATACTAATTGCAAGCTATAAATTAATAATAATACTGGAGTGCGCTGCCACCTTGCTTCAATTTCGATATTTTGCCAATAATTTATCGCCGCAATTCCCTAAAGCGGTGTGAGCAGTAGATATCGGTATTTCTTTATAAATTTTAAATAATAATAATTATCAAACCAATTTTCCATTCAATGGTTATACTTAACTATTAGATAATTAAATTTAAATTATTAAAATATGCCTACATACATATTTACATATATCCTGTCATTTAGATTTCTTAATTTTTAACCTATTCCAAACATTACAAACTCATGCCTGAATACTAACAGATATCCCATTGTGATGGCTATGCAAAACCTCTAAAGTCCTAGCACTAATCTTTTCATTATCTAGTATATTTGAAAACGCCCAATCAATATGTGTATCCATATTGGTAGTGGACGTTTTCAAATCTAACAAACTCCTTAATCCTTTGCTAATCAAAAATTATAAATACTCTTACACCTGTTAAAGGTTTTGAGGCACAAATTAAAGTCTCCTAAAACTAGCAAGCTATCCCCTAAATCACCTAAACGAGAAAATTGATGAATTATCTCCTCAAATTCTATTTTAAATGTGGACAGAGGAAAGTCTGGACTTTTATATAATATAAGAAAACTTATGGCATCAAACCTAAATATGCCGAACTCAAAAACTACTGAGCCAAAAGTTTTTCTACTGCTAAAGGTATGGGAAACTCTATCTACTAGCTCGTTCTTTACATAAATTATGATGCCTGTTAAAGGCCTAATTGATTCAAGTTGAACCACAATAGTGAACCCAGGTATTTCTACAGTTTCATTGCTTATGGAAGTTTCCACGAAACATAATATTGATGACTGAAGCATCAGCTTGTCCGATCGAATATCTTCAAGATGGGAATTCAAGCTCTGAGTATTATGGAAGAAAATGTTAAGGGCAGAACTGTTAATTAAATAATCGTAATGAGTACACAGTAGTTTTTCAGTCCGCAATTTCTTCAGTTGGGCTTTCACTTTATCATTATTTTGGGGAGACTTAGGAGGAACAAAATTCCCAATAATGAATAATCCTAAAGCAGTAGTTGCTCTACTGCAAGCTACGTATAATGCAGCACGCTGCATTCTGGAATTAGCATGGACTACCAATTTGCCAAACGTAGCTCCCTGACTCTTACGCCTACGGTCAATGCTAATTTGTGCGTTATTTGAATATTGAAAACTGCGAACAATTTTCTCAATAGGAGTCCATGAAGGATCTGTACGATGTGTACACTTCGAACGCGCAGATTCTCCTACAGTTTCCTCTGTAAATTTCATCCATAAAATGTTGGGAGTGTTGGATGTATTGAAATCTATTTGCATCAACACACCTGATGCCCCGTTTACTAATCCATCCCCTGTGTCTACATTGACCGTCATCATGTACTTGGCAGTGTTTTTTAGGAGAAGAGACGTACAGAGTCCCTGTGTAGCGGAAGTTTTAAAACCCTTCACTTCTTCTAATATTCTTTGTTTCCTAGCTGGTTCCAAATGCCCCGCCTTAATAAAATCTTCAGCAGTAGAGAAAAATTGCTCAGTAGCAATTGAGTTAAGTTTCGTTACATTAAATAAATCAACCTCATTATTATTACTAAACAAATGAATTGCATCATCGGGCACTGCCGATGGTTCGCATATTCTAGATTGGAAAAGGACAATATCATCGGCTGTCATACAACCCGATGCCATATTATTTAAGGCAGAAGCGAAAAGCTGATCGTCACGTTGACGCATTATCTCTGTGAGCTCAAAATACAAAAAAAGGTCCCAGAGATACGTACCAAATATTTCATGGTAAGGGTCAGTGGTATTTGGATCGAAAATCCAACTACCTCCTACGGGCTGTAACTGTCTAAGATCACCGAATACGATGATAGAAACACCACCAAAAGGAGAAGTATTTTTGAAAATTTGCTTCAAACGAGAATCTAAATAAGAAAACATTAGAGAGCTACCCATTGATATTTCATCAATAATAATTAATTTAAGATCGATTAACCTTGAATGAAGGCTATTAACTAAATCATGGCTTAAGGCCCTTAGAGGTGCTGAGCGAGATTGATTAACAGGAAGTGAAAACATGGAATGCAGTGTCGAACCACTAATTCCGAATGCTGCTTTTCCTGTTGGTGCACATAAGAGGATTTTAACAGATGTCGGATCAGCTCCTGGTATACTGTTATACATTACGGATAATGACTGAAAAATTGCTGATATAAGTCGACTCTTTCCGACTCCGGCGCCGCCTCCAACAAATTCATAAAAGACTGTATTGATTTTGGCATTATGCAAAGCATGTGTAAAATATAGCTTCTGCTTTAAATTAAGAGATCTAACTATATTAGCTAAGCTTTCCTGAGAAACTAAGGCTGGAAGCTTGATAAAACGGACATTACTATCTTCATCATTCATATCAATATTTCCATCCACATTTAAAACATTTAGATGTGGATCTATTTCAGGCAATCCTAAAACTGTGAAGCCATCATCTACCACTTCCTGTTCTCCTACTTGATTATTCTCATTTTCTGCTTCCTCTGTTAAGTGGCTCAGAGCATCTTCTAGTTCCCTATCATCTAGTAAATTATATTTTCTGCGATTGTTCTCTACTAACTCCGAATTTTCCCTACAGAACAATTCACAGTCATGTGTGACTAAATCCAAATGCTCATCTCGCCATGGGGCGTAAAGCATTTTTAGCTCTCTGAAATAGTCACTTGTTTCTGTATTGACATTAAATCTCCTATACCTAATTATGCACGCAGTGGTCCTCTTTCTGATGAAACCACTATTATCGCGAAGAGCATAAACTATTGATTCAGAAGCCCTAGGCACATCATCGTCAAAGTCATCTGCATTTTCTTGGCGAGCTCCTCGTTCTGATTTGCAGTAGCTATAAAAAGCGGATATCTCAGTGCCAAATATAAATTTGTTACCTAAATGTTGTAACTTTTGCTTAATAGTTACATTGTTGCATCAACATTGAGATACCTCTCTGAGACTTGTTAATATAATTAACGACGTAGCTGCAGCAAGCATAGGGGTCTAAAATAAACTGAATATCCATATTTGCTCGCTGCAACAAAAGGAGGTGCTTGTTATAAGCGTAAAGCTTGATTGCTGCAAAAGATCGCTTCAAAAAAACTTTTGGTTTCTTTATACTTGATCTTACAGCATTAATGTAGCCCTCATAACTAAGGTTGATCGTGGGACAAAAAGTTGTTAAAATCGTTACAATTTTCTACGCTTTCACGATCAAATGGGAAGTCGAGCAGACTTTGAATTTTTTCGAAATTCCTACGATGCTCGGCCAAATTTGGAGCATTTGCTTCTAAAGGGAGAAGAATTTCTGTTTGAGGCATGGGAGGGTATGGGATACCAAATCTACAAATTTGTTTTGACCTAATTTCTCGCCTGCAAGAGTGCCCGTGACTATGGAGTTGATACTCCAAATATGGAGCAACGTCCGGGCAACTAGAATCAGCAGTAATAAACTGATCAATAAAGGACTTCACAGGCATAAATGTGGACTCATTCTTTAGGTCGAGCTTTGGGGCGTCTTTCAGCCAGAACATGCCATGTATATGTGGAGAGCCTCTTTGCTGAAACTCCACTCGCCAATAAAACTTGATGACCTGGTGACAACCAAAGACACCGCCTTCCTTTTTCATCAGTTTTAAAACCTGTCTATATCGAAAATCGAAATATCTGGCACAGGTCACTGGGTCTGCTCTAATGAGACGAGCTTTCTCATTAAACCCCAAATTTAACGCTTCTTCTTCGGATACTTCTAGCTTGTCTACATTTTTACATAGCAAGACTAAAAGCTCCGGCCACCTAGTTTCCGTTGCGGAAAATGTTATAAAAAAAGTTGGAAGCCCTACCTGCCTAATCATAGCCATCACTTTCTTTTTCTCGTCCTCCCAATGAGCAGGAGACGTGCGAATACCTTTTAAAAGCCTATAGCCATCATCATGAAGTATTAACCTATTTAAAGTTTCATCATTACGCACATCAGCAGCCGAAATGCCTTGAGTGGCAGAGTGCTTACGTAAGCAAATTGATGTGCTATTCCTAATGCTAATCATTTCTAACTTTTTGAAGTTATGAAATAATTTATCAGTTCTACAACCTCTTCTATCAAAATTCCTAAGCTCTGATCTAACTATAGTTGTAAAACTTTCCTGACATTTCCTTTTAATGCCTGGAAATATTGTGGGAAAAGCCAGCTCCTCTGAATCACAATCGGTTAACATGTCATGAGGTCGCTGACCCTCTCCAGGTGCTATAGCAATTCGAGGAATATCTATGTTTACAACAGGGACATTTTCCATGAAGGTTTCTTGACCTCCTGGATTCAACTCTACCTCTCCTCCACAATGTCCCTGTCGTCTGCTGACGCAACAAATGGTACAGTCTCACCAGAGTAAGAAAACAACCACTGCTCATTGATAGTAACCTTGTGCTTCTTATAAAGTTCTGTGTTCACTAAATACCGAATTGCATCAACCATCTTTGGGGGCCTTATGGTTTCAGCCATGAAATCATGGTTATACTCCATCCTACGCTTAAGATGAATCTGAACTACTTCGGCTTCATTAAATGCCCTGGAAAGGGTAGTTACAACATTTGCAACTGGAATTGGCACATTGATCACTGCTCCTTTAATGGCACTCTGACGTCCATATCCAAGAGACTTTATGATCATAAAAGGAAGACGGGGAGAAATCAGCCTTTCTTCTAGAGACGTCAAGCCTTTCAGGCATTCCGGAAGCTCCGGAAAATTTAGGCCATTTGTAATAGAAGCCTTTGGTTTTTTCCCTGACTTAATACTGCGGCTGCAGGTTTTGCAAAAGCTAAACCTATTATTATGGGATGGAAACATAGAGGAAAGATACAAAATATCAACACTATCTGCCTCACTACACTTTTCCTCTATGACCTCACGCGAAATTTTGTCCACTTGATGTGGAAACCACAAACCTTTGCAACATATGCAAACCTGATCGGGTCCCTGCTTGACTGCCTTATTAAAATTGGCTATTAGGCAATCTAAACTAGTTTTAACCTGCGATATCCTATCATCTGGAAGGGTATTCGCACGGTCCACTCTATTGCGGGACGCGTTTCTCCTATTCTCTGCTATCCTATTGGTGCAAATACTCCTATATAGACTCACTCTTTGCGACATATTCCTATGGGGTTCAAAGGCCTCACGTTGAGCTCGAATTCGAGCACTGCGGCGTGCACTAGTATTGCGTGCCTGCTCAACAATCCTACGAATAGGATTGTTTCTAACCTGAGACCTTTGACTTCTATCTATTGCCCTTTCTAAAATTCGCGTCTCCTGATTTTGTCTCTGAATCGCCCTTCTAACAGCATCTCGTCCGCTTTCGTTGGACCTGAATTGTGGACATTGCCTGCGCCTCGATCGATGCAAAGTATTGGCAAGTTGTTCGGCATTTCTAGTTGAATGATCAGTTCGTCGAACACGGCGACGAACTGCATCCTGCTCTCTTTCCTGAGATCGAAACTCAGCATCTTGCCTGCGACTCGAACGACGCGAAGTGTTGGCAAGTTGTTCGTCTGTTTTAATTGCAGAATCACTGCGACGTACACGGCGACGAACTGCATCCTGCTCTCTTTCCTGAGATCGAAACTCAGCATCTTGCCTGCGACTCGAACGACGCGAAGTGTTGGCAAGTTGTTCGTCTGTTTTAATTGCAGAATCACTGCGACGTACACGGCGACGAACTGCATCCTGCTCTCTTTCCTGAGATCGAAGGTCAGCATCTCGCCTGCGCCTCGAACGACGCGAAGTGTCAGCAAGTTGTTCTTGTAATCTGATTGGCGAAGAAGCCCGAAGAGTAGTGTTACGAATTGTGTCCGGTAATTGCTCAACGGCCCTAAATGTTCTATTACTTCTGCGGACTCGATGCTGTTTACTATCTCTAACCCTTTCAGCTTCCCTAAATTCGAAATTTTGCCTACGTTCTTTATGTGCCTCTAGATTATTTACGCGTTCCTGCTCAGAAAAGTCTATATCTGACCTATTCAAACGATTTCTTTTTCGCTGTGTTTGACTCCTATTGCAAGCTGACTTTCTCTTAAGTCTAGGCATCTTCTAATATATAAGTTTTAAAATAATATATAGGTATGTTAAAAATAAAATTCTTATAAATTAATTTAATTTGAATATATATTTATCAAAAATTAATATATAGTTATATATATAAAATAAAGTTAGTATATTTATTTATATATATAAATATATTCATATATTTAAATAGATATATATATATTATAATTATATTCATATATTTAAATAAATATATGTATATTATTTAAAATAATTATATTATAAATGAAAATAAATATCTAATGAAAGAACAAATAATAATAAAATTTAATATGGAAAATAAAAATAAACAAAATGTGGAAAAAAGAATAAATATAAATCAAAGAAATAATAAATTAAACCTGCAAGAAATTCCAGCGAAAATTCCAATTTGAATCGCGGAAACGAACCGATACCGATGTTCACGTACAATCACACACACTTCAGAAGAGTCTATACACATATATGTATGCATGCACAAAAATACGTTACGCTGTGTACCGCACTTTTCTAAAATTGCGCGCCACGTTCCGGGCAGGGCGCAATCATTCACACGCATAAAAAATGTTCCGTTAACGCATAACAATCACACACGAGGATTTACTTATTATATACTCGACTTATATTAATTTGCATTAAATGTTAAATGTATCACGAACACGCGAATTAATTATATATTATTTTATATTTAATATCGAAAATACAAATGATAATCGACAATCGACGACGACACCGAACACGCCAATCGCAAACTACAAATTAACATAACACTGAAGCGCGCTGCCACCTTGCAACAATTTTGATACGTTGCCAATAATTTATCGCCGCAATTAAAAAGTGCGCGAAACCTTAAATTTATAATAATGATCTATAGAATCTAATATACATACAAAATATACATATATTAAAAAATCAAAGTAGAAGAAATGTTAGTACATTTTTTTCAAACATAGTTTCAATAGACGTGGGGATATAATATAATTTACACATATTAATATAATTTATATGCAAAACATATGAAATATATATCGATTAAATATATATTAAAAGCTATCGATATGATAGCTCATAATATATCGTGAAATCTAAATTAATATTTATTTAATAAAAAGTCAATATATAAATTATTAAATAATAATAATAATATGTCTATATTAGAAATCTAGTAAATACCTGCATTCATGCATGCCGATCAACCACGCTATTGGTTGTATATAATTTTACATATGTATGTGTGAACACAAATTAAGTATGTAAAGTGTTTGCATTTATGCACATGTATTTTGGGTAATTGACATGTGCATGAAAAAGAAGAGTCGAGAAACAGCTCGCGCTTCGCGCTCGCATCGTTTATCCTTTTCTTTTATGCACAAGTAATTTAGTTCTGACGTCATCGACAACTTCTTTGCTTTCTTCATATTCATATATACGCCACCTATTGGTTGAGTGTTAGCATATATTTATGCACATGTATGTTCGGTAATTGACATGTGCATGGAAAAGAAGAGTCGAGAAACAGCTCGCGCTTCGCGCTCGCATCGTTGTCCTTTTCTTTTATGCATAAGGAATTTAGTTCTGACGTCATCGACAAGTTCTTTGCTGGTCGAAGTGTCGAAATGGTTTATCTAATAACTTCAGTGTTTATTGTCTGATCGGATTGCAATTTGGAGGATAAGTTCATATATTATTTATCTATATATATGCTAAAGCAGAACGTTAAGAAATGAGTTCTTCGAATGTAAATAGCAATGTAAACCAAAATTGGCGGTTTGCGGGGGCGGTAGGCGTGTTATTCCAAATTGAAAATAAACTTGATCTCTTCTTTTCCATGCTCATGTCATTTACCGAAAATACATGTGCACAAATATATACTAATACTCAACCAATAGATGGCGTGGTAAATGAATATGAATGTATGTGTCGGGAAGTTAACTGTTTCGGGGTCCTCTGTTGCCGCGTTCCGCCCGCGAGTCGTACACTTCCTCGGTTGCGACATATTCACGCGTCTGCTTTCTCAGAGTTTTCAAACATAAGTGCCTCGTGTACATTTCAACATCGCTCCATCTCGCTTGATACATGCTGGTCCGAACTCACCACAGGACAAGCATTTGTCTCACTCTAACGCATCGTCGAACCGAGGCTATGTAGAACAGAGCAAAGTCCGTTAAACTCGCATAACGGAACTCAGCGAACCGCGATCAAAAAGAAACGAAGACAAGAACAGCTCGATACGAATTTTATTTATTAGAGGTGACATGTTTATTAGAGATGGAACATAGAAAATAAAAATAAGACTAATAATGATGCGACACGGCCTTCCTGACCAGCACACCTCCTCGTGTGTAATATAAGTTTCAAAATTAAACAAGCTTAATCTAGAAAGATAACATTAAACGTAATTCAGAGTATTAGTAAAGGTTCTCCCTTTTTTTTTTTTTTTAATTTTATTTTTCATGTTATCGACCAACTCGAGTGACAGAAGTACCAAGAAGATCGTTTGTTATTATTAGCAACACACTAGGACAATTCAACCTGCCACGCCGCCAGTCACCAGACATCAAATAAGTCAACACAGTAACACGTGTACCTACTAGCACTGACAACTTGGCGACGTTGCATGTGTCCCCAATCTCGCATTGAAATCCATCAATGCCTCTCATTCACTTGAGTCTTCAAACAACTCAGTAACTTTCCGCTCACATTGGCATCCACCAACGGATTTCTAACGTCTCTTTCAACGTTTTCATCCACATTGGAATCCACCAAGGGATTTCTAACGTCTCTTTCAACGTTTTCATGATCGTCACATAGATCTAACTCTTTGGGGATCTCCTCTGTTGGCATACTGCGCAAAGCTTCATGTGGGTACTTATAAGTCCGCTTATTAGTTAAAGATTTTAAAATATAACGATCTCCCTCAAGTACCTCTGTCACAAGGAAAGGTCCTTTATACTTTTGGTCTAATTTTGTTTGGTGCCTTTCTTCGTTCTTAAGTAAAACATAATCGCCAACACTAAAGTTATCAAATTTGGCTTTGTGCTTATCGAATCTAGTTTTTTCATACAAGGCGTTCTTTTTAATGTTTTCTCTCGCGATATTTCTTATAATATTTACATCGACTTTATTAACTTGTTCACATATTGGTAACATATTAAATGGTCTACATTCTTTTCCGATTAGTAATTCAAGAGGACTGGCTTTCGTTATGCGATTTGTAGTACAATTTATAGCTAGTTGTATCTCTCCTAAGGCATCTTGCCAAGAACGATGGCTGCTCTCTACCGCCGTAAGCATGCGTTTAAGCACACTCATAACGCGTTCTACCTGTCCATTGGCACGACTAGCCCCTGTTGCAATTAAGTGTAGTTGAATTTTTGCATGGAACAAAATTCACTGAAACAAGAGCCTGTAAAGCATTTACCCTGATCTGCAATGATTCGTGTTGGTACACCGAATACGGAAATTGAAGCCTTCAAGGCGTCTATACAACTTTCACTATTAATGGTTACCGTGTGGTGCAAAGAAACAAACTTTGTAAACGCGTCAATCAGAACGATAATATATTCCTTTTGATCCCTCTTGCCGCTTAATTTTCCCGTAATATCTATATGGATCGTGTGCCATGGAATTTCTACTTTTGGTATGGGGTGGAGTTCGATTGGCAATTTTCCTGACGGAGGCTTAGTTAACTTACACGTAATGCAATTATCAACGAACTTACGAACATATTTGGCCATGTTCTCAAACCAGTAAAATTCGTACATTTTGTCTAAAGTCTTTTCCCACCCAAGATGTACAACTGCTTCATGGACATGGTTCACTACTGACCATCTGAATGATCTGGGGACAACTGGCAGGCAACGAGTTTTACCGTTCCTTTGAATTTTGCGAAAAAGCATTTTCGAGCGTATTTCATAACTTTTTGCCAAGCTCTCACCCAATTCATTGTTCTGTATTTTAACAACAATCGTGGAAATCTCTGAATCCTTTTGTTGTTCTGCAAGTAACCAGTTGTCCGTTATTTTGGCCAATAGAACATGTTTTTCTTCCTCACCAGTAATAACCCGAGCAGTTGGCAGTGGATTGCGTGACAAGAAATCAACATGTGCCATTTTGGCACCAGGTCTATATTCTATGTCAAAGTCGAAGGACTGCATATATGCCCACCAACGGTGTACTCTCGGCGTTAGTTCAGTCTTGTTGCGAGTAGCTTTTAGGGAATTACAGTCTGTAAAAACAACAAATCGTCGCCCATGTAAATAGTGACGAAAGTGTCTCATGGAGTTATACACAGCTAAAGTTTCCAGCTCGTACGAATGATATCGAGATTCCGTCAAGGATGTTTGTTTGCTGTAATACTCAACTACACGACGTTTATTATCTATTTTGTGGAGTAGAATTGCTCCGTAGCCATCCATACTGGCATCTGTATGCAGTTCAATGGGATGCCGAGGATCGAAGATAACAAGGACGGGCTCATTTGTAAGCAATTTAGTGACTTTTTGACGAATTTGTTCGTGTTCAAGTTTCCATTCAAATATTTTGTTTTTGCAGGTCAGTCTATATAAGGGTTTCATGATTTCTGAAAACTTTGGCACAAACTGCCTAAAATAAGAGGCTAGGCCAATAAATTGTCTTACTTGGGTAACAGACTGCGGAGGCGGTAAAGCGACTAATGCTTTTATCTTAGATGGATTTGGTCTTATTTCGCCCTCTTTTACCACAAACCCCAGATATTCAACGCAAGATTTCAGGAATGAACATTTTCCGATATTAAAAGAAAACCCAGCCTGCGATAATATTTTCAAAACTGTCCTTAACCTTACAAAAGCTTCTTCTTTTGTTTCTGCGATAATCATTATATCGTCCATATAAACGATAACGTAAGAATGGGCAAGCTCACCCAAAGCTTTCATAACTGCACGCTGGAACACGGATGGGGCATTCTTTAACCCGAAGGGCATAGTTAGAAATTCGAATTGGCCGTCAGGTGTCACAAAAGCCGTGCGTTCAATTGAATTTGCGTGAATAGGTATCTGATGAAACCCGCTGGCCATATCCAAGCAACTAAAGAAACTTGCTCCACGCAACCTGGATATTTGGTCACTAATTAGTGGTAAGGGATATTTTTCTGCAACTGTGTTTGTATTTAGTTCGCGGTAATCCACGCAAAGACGATCAGAACCATTTTTCTTTTTAACGAGTAAAACTGGACTGGCGAACGGTGAGCTGCTAGGACGGATGATGTTAGCTAACAGCAGCTCATTAACCTTGTTTCGGACAATTTGTTTTTCCTCTATACTAAGTCGGTACGGTCGTCTGTGTACAGTTTTTATTGGATCAATTAAGCGTACTTCTAATTCGCCAGTTGTAACACGATTTTTGGGAAAACCGTCTATAAATGAGTCACAGAATTCATTCAAAAGATTTACCAAGATTTTCCTATCCTCGCCACACAATTCGGTATTAACATTTTCAAGATTAAAACTACTACTCAAAGCAGATAGGGTTTGCACAGACCTTGTTTTACATAACTCTATTTTATCTATTGTTATAGTAGCACTAAATCCCTGACTTAAAATTTCGCGTCCAATTATAATATTATAATTAATGCAATCATTAAGAATTACGTGAAAAAGCACTTCGAGACAGTAACCACTTATTGTTACGTTTGACAAAATTTGTAATGTACTAGTAACAGTATTATTTCCGATACCCTTTAAAATTACAATGTTGTTAATTCGTGTGCCCGAGAGTTGGGTGGACACAGATTCTCTTACAAGTGAGCATTCGGCTCCAGAGTCGAAATAAAATGGATACGACTCACCCGATGATATCAATGTCCCAATTGGCTCGACTACGTGGCACACGTTGACACGCTTCTCGTCGGCTTTAGTTTGGTTTGACAACGATTGTCTTGCAGGGCAAGCTGACGCTATATGCCCCTGGTTCCCACATCTATAGCAAGTAATTGACCCAGGTTTAGAGTCAGATAAGCGCCCAATACTCGAACTAGATCCTTGTTGATTCTTTAAGTTGTTTTTCACGGAGCGGCAGTCAGCTATCTTGTGGCCAATTTTTCCACAAAAGTGGCACTTAACATTTGGGTGTAGGCGAGCTCTTTTGCTGGTAGAATTTTCTGGAACGGGATGGTCCTTCCTCTTGCCATACGAAAACGCTCTTAGCTCGTTCTGCAACTCGTTGCGTGTTTTGACAGTAGTTGTGAACACAGTGCGTTGCAGCCTACCATCTATATTTGCAGCATGTGCCAGGGCAACAGACACTGCAATTTCTTCTGCGGTCATAGACTTCCATTTTGCCATAAGTGTTGTTATTAATCGGCTACCATACAGCGCAAGACATTCGCCGTCGTTTGGCCGCCCGTTTAATACATTAAAGACTGTTGCTGCTGGCGTCTCATTGCCTTCATACTGCTGAAGGAACATTTCTTGGAATTGGCTCCAAGTCATTCCGGCGAAACAAATTTGTGACAGCCAATTAGAAGCACTGCCCTCCAATGATTTGGTTAAGGCCATGAGCAAAGCACTGCCATCCAGAGGATTTTCTCCTACAATAAGGTCCACTGTAGAGCACCAAGTGGCTGCACTTGAACCGGCGGACTCAGGGTTGAACTTGGGTAGTACAACTACTTGTGTAGTCTGCGAGCCCCTCACGGCATTCACAATTTCCAATAGATTACGATGCTGCATTTCCAAAATTGTGGACAGGCGATCATCAGTGATGGCTTGGGGCTGAGGCGATCCCACTTCTGATGTCGGGAAGTTAACTGTTTCGGGGTCCTCTGTTGCCGCGTTCCGCCCGCGAGTCGTACACTTCCTCGGTTGCGACATATTCACGCGTCTGCTTTCTCAGAGTTTTCAAACATAAGTGCCTCGTGTACATTTCAACATCGCTCCATCTCGCTTGATACATGCTGGTCCGAACTCACCACAGGACAAGCATTTGTCTCACTCTAACGCATCGTCGAACCGAGGCTATGTAGAACAGAGCAAAGTCCGTTAAACTCGCATAACGGAACTCAGCGAACCGCGATCAAAAAGAAACGAAGACAAGAACAGCTCGATACGAATTTTATTTATTAGAGGTGACATGTTTATTAGAGATGGAACATAGAAAATAAAAATAAGACTAATAATGATGCGACATATGCAAGTATTTACATGCTTGTGTACATATTCATAATATTCATAATATGCTTACGTGCACATATGATTATTATTTAATAATTCATATTTTAGGGTCAGTAAAAAATACAAAACTATTAAATGCAATTAAATAAATATTAATTTTGATTACTCGATATATTGCAAGTTATCGATATTGGCCAATTCAAAATTTATAAAGAAATGCCGATATATGTATACTGCTCACACCGCTCTTTGTAGTCTTGCGCTAGGAAAATTGCGACGATAAATTATTGACAACGTATCGAAATTGATGCAAGGTGGCAGCGCACTGCAGTGTTATGACTAATTTGTAGCTTGCGATAAGTATTATACAATTAGATACTTTTTTTGGCAACATACGTCCAAGGGTATCCCACTGTCGCGTGTCGCTCGACTGTTGCTCTCGTTTAAATATAATAAATACAAATATAAAATTTTATTCAGTTAAATTTCGATATATGATATATATATAAATTTTAGTACATATATATATCTCTGGGATCGTTTACGTGCGCGTTGTGACGGTTTCGGGTGTTCGTGGTGTATTTTGTAACGCATGTGACGTTGCCCGCGCAGTGGGCGCATTTGGACAGATAAGATTTTTTTTTCGTTGTTTAACATATATTCTAACAATTTATTATTATTAAATAATTGTATAAATATATATTAAAATTATATAAGTAAAAAAAGGCTATCTGACTACTCTATCTACTAAAAGTTTTTTTTTTCCAAATTATTAATTTATGTTATTAAATTTGAGTTATTATTTATAATAATATTTTACCATTCAGTCTTATGCCTCACGCCTACGACAATCTGACGCTCAAAGAGCGGCTAATCAGAGGCAAAGGAGTATTCTCAGGTTTAAATTCCAGAAATTCCAGAGAGATCGCAGAGCCAATAGGGAAACGGGCGGTTAGAAATTTACATAGATCTACGTGGATACGCGAATGTGAGCAGCATTTTAGACAAAAATATAATTTAAAAAATATAATATAATATATTGCCTAAAATTTTGTGTAAAAAATATAATGTGCTCCAAAACATTTGAAATGTTGATAGTGGCAAACGGTGAAACTGTTCTGAATAAAAAAAAATTTTACAAGTTGTACAAATTCTTCCAAGATTGCCGAGAAGATGCCAATGACGGGCCTCGCTCTGGACGCCCAAGCACGTCAACAACGATGAAAACTTTCAAGCAGTGAAGAAAATTGTTTTAGAAAATCGTCGAATCACTTTCACAGAAGTTGCTGAGGATGTCGGTATATCGCTTGGCTCGTGCCATGAAATTTTTTCTAACGTTTTGGGCATTAGACGAGGTTTGTTCCAAAATTGCTAAATTTTGACCAAAAGAACCGTCGCATGAGCATCGCTCAAGAGCTGTTGAATGACGTCAACGATGACCCAGATTAACTCAAAAGGGTCATAACTGGTGACGAATCATGGGTGTATGGTTATGATATCGAAACCAACGCCCAATCGTCCCAATGGAAGAGCCCAGATGAGCCAAGACCGAAAAAAGCAAGGCAAATTCGAGCAAATGTCAAAGTTTTGCTCACTGTTTTCTTGGCGTACCATGGCGTAGTGCATCAGGAGTTCTTACCATATGGTCGTACGGTCAATAAACAGTATTATCTTGAAGTTATGCGCCGTTTGCGAGAAGCAATACGAAGAAAACGTCCAGAATTGTGGAAAAACAATTCATGGCTTTCGCATCACGATAATGCCCCTGCTCACTCATCTTTGCTTGTGAGAGATTTTTTGGCTAAAAACAACATTACAATGATGCCTTAGTCACCATATTCACCGGATTTGGCCCCATGTGACTTTTTCTTGTTCCCAAAACTAAAAAGACCTTTGAAAGGACGGAGCTTTGCAACGATTGAGGGGATAAAGACTGCATCGCTGGAAGAGCTCAAGGCTATACCGAAAAGTGCTTATGAGAAGTGCTTTGAGGATTGGAAAAACCGTTGGCATAAGTGTATTGTATCTGAGAGGGAATACTTTGAAGGGGACAAATATTTTTTCTTAAAAATACAAATTCACCTTACTTTTTGAACACACCTCGTATATCGAGAAATCAAAACTAGTATTTATTTAATTTCTTTTTATGGCTTTATATTTTAACTCACCCTAAAATATGAATTATTAAATAATAATCATGTACAAATGCATGTAACTACTTGGACAAATTTATATTGATCTACCACGCCACCTATTGATTGTAAAAAAAGTACATATGTATGTGTGTACACAAATTCAGTATGTATGAGTGGTAGCATATATGCACATGTATGTTCGGTAATTGACATTTGCATGGAAAAGAAGAGTCGAGAAGCAGCTCGCGGTACGCGCTTGCATCGTTCACCCCTTTCTCTCCTGCACAAGTAATATAGTTATGACGTCATCGACAACTTGTTTGCTGGTCGGAGGGTCGAAATTGTTTTTTTAATAACTTCACTGATTATTGTCCTATCGGATAACAATTTGGAGGATAAGTTCATATAGTATTTATCTATATATTTGTTAAAGCAGAACGTAAAGAAATGAGTCCATCGAATGTAAATCGCAATGTTAATCAAAATTTTCGGATTGCGGGGCGGTAGGTGTGTTATTTCAAATTGAAAATAAACTTGCGTATGGTATACAGGAATCTTCATGCTAAATTTGGTGTCCCTAGCTTTTGTAATATCTGAGATCGGCACGTTCATCCAGACAGACGGACAGACGAACAGACAGATATGGCTCAATCGACTCGGCTAGTGATCCTGAGCAAGAATATATATACTTTATGGGGTCTCCGACGCCTCCTTCTGCCTGTTACATACATTTTCACAAAGTTAGTATACCCTTTTTTGACCATTTCAATGGTCGAAGGTTATAAAAATAGACACCTGGAGGCATTCAAAACTTTCAAAACCTCTAAAACTCAAAGTCTATCAACTTCTTTAATATTAGAAGCTTCAACTTTTTCAAACGAAATATTCGGAATTCCTGGCTTTACACAAGTTAGAGTCAGTAGCCAATAGAACTCGACCAAAAACAGGCATTCTTATCCTCATAAAAAATGAATTATTTGAGAATGATAGTCTATTTTTTACTGGTCGATTTTATAGTGATCCCAATAATTTATGCTCAGCAGTTTTTGGGTATGCCGTATTAAAATATAAGTCTACAGGGTTCCTTATAAACTCCATAATATACGAGTATATTGGCAAAGTTCGAAGCAGAATTTTAGAACTTATTTTCGAGGTTTCCATTTTTAAATAGTCGCTAATAGTTTTAGGAGATTTTAACATGTGGTTGCGACCTCTCACTTTTTAGAATGCTTAGGATATGAGACTCCCTTAGATTTGAAATCGTCTACAATACTATTTGAATACTCATATTGATTGGGCGATGTCAAACAATGCAGAATGGAGGGTCAGTGCGCGCACATTGATGCCTTGCTCATGCGAAGTACTTAAAACCGAACTAGACATGAGTGCATTACAAACAGTGGTTTGGCTTTAAAAAATCATCTTTACGAGCTGACATTGTTTGGCAATGATATTTTTTAATAATCTTTTTTTTTTTCTTTGATTCTAATAAACTAAAAAGAAAGCAGCAGAATCTGCCAATCTCATGTTAAATTAAATTTAAATTTTAATAAAAATCAACAAAAACATTTCTGGTGTCGATCGCGGCAGCAAACAAACCCCGAATGCATTCAGCAACATTCCGGGACATAGCTTACTTATCCACTGTTCAACTCCTGCGGCAGTCGAAATGTGGGTTCGATTCCCCGGGTGGGCGGGCAGGTCCACATTTTATGTTTTCATTCATTTATTATTATTTTGTAAATATTTAATTTCATATATTTTGTCATTTTCCCCTTATTTTATTATATAAGTAAATGTGTGTAAATATATATTATATATATTATATATTATATGTATATATACATATGGCATTAAGCATTTACACATACGGGAAGACATTAGACAGAGCGAGAAGACACAATAGGCATTTTTAGCTCTTGCCTAAAAATCAAGAAAAAGCAAATGTAACGAATTTTTCGCTTAGTCTAATGTTTACGACGCTTGTCTTTTCGCTGTTCCATTATCTATGCGTTCTTCTTCTTATGTTCGTCAATTTAATTTGTGAGTGGCGTTCGTCGCGAAAATTAAATCCAAATAAAGCGAAAATTTCATTGTGAATTTTCATTACTAACCTATAGTTACCATAATTGGCTATTTGTGTAATAATAATAATATTAAACTCAATTAAATTGCGTTTTTTAAATATAATAAATACAAATATAAAATTGTATTTAGTTAAATATCGATGTATGACTATATATATAAATTTTAGTACATATATGTATATATCTGTGGGATCGTTTACGTGCGCGTTGTGACGGTTTCGGGTGTTTGTGATGTATTTTGTAACGCATGTGACGTTGCCCGAGCAGTGGGCGCATTTGGACAGATAAGATTTTTTTTTCGTTGTTAAAAATATACTAACAATTTATTTAATAATTGTATTATATAATTGTATAATTATATATTAAGATTATATAATTATAATATATTATATAATAATGTTATATTATATAATAAATTAATAATAAAATTAAAATATTTATATTTATATTAATATATTATCTAATAAAACTAAACCTGTATTATATAATCTATTATATTATATCTATAATAGTTCAGTTTGTAGTAATATGTAGTACGTGTAGTTATAATTAGTATGTAAGACTCTGTGTAATTGTATGTATCGTTTAGTTTGTCGATCATGGCTCAACGCCATCTATTGTAACTATTGCAGGCTAAACAGTTGTAGTTCACTAAGCGGCCTCTAGCGAGAACAAGAGGTGTAGAGAGAGAAGAGAAGCGACGCACTTGACATTTCCATGCAACTCAGAATTTGACGGACGCAGATTGTGAAATTAAAAGAATCGAGCCTAAAATAAAAACTTTAATTGATTTCTAAATAAAAAAGGCTATCTGACTACTCTATCTACTAAAATTCAGAAGTGGTCGTGAATCTACGTTTATAAGACTATTATCGATGATTTGGACATACAAAATTTAAACGGCGATTTGAGTGACTTAATTTTACACGATTTAAAGTTGTGGTCCGAATGGTTTAAATTACCAACCAAAGGCAGCAAATCGGCTTTAGTGTTGCAAATTAAAAGTATGCTACCGTCAACAAGTGCAAGTGCAGCAAGTCTGCGTGGCGAAGCACCCCTAAGCAGTAAAACAAGCGTTTTGCCGGCCAGCGGAGCGCCTAACGACTGAATAACGGAACAGGCAGACGACGAAAACAGCGAGATGGCAACAGCGAGCAGTATTGACGACGTCAATACACTTCGTGATGAAATTGAAATTCAAAAAGCAAAGCAAATGCAAATAATAATGTAAAAGCTACGACACAACCTAGCAATGTTGATTTCAACACTGTCAAGGAGTTTTTACCTGAATATGACGGAGAAAAAACGGTACCATAAATGTGTGGTTGACAGTGGCTAAAAATGTGCGAGCGGTATTCAATATCAGTGACGATATTATGCGCCCGCTTATTTGTGCTCGTGCCAAGGGAAAAGCAAACTATTGGCTGTTGTCACAACCCTCACTGTTGTCAGGAGACATAGATGACATTTTTTCACAAATGCAAATCAGATTCGGAACGAAAGGCAATCTTGTAGAGCTACGTCAAAGCTTAGAAAAACGTAAATGGCTCAATGACGAAGTGTTTGCAAGCTATTATTATGACAAACTGATGTTGGCAAACAAGTTAAACATTACCGACGACGAAATGGTGCAGTATATACTGGAGGGTATACCGAATGTTGAACTCAGAAACCAAGGCAAGTTACAACGTTTTGCTACACCAGCTGCAGTTCTGGATGCGTTCCGTGATATTGGGATGTCACGTCCTACTGGAGGAAAAAGTCACTCTGGAGCTGTACCAAAGACTTCGACCCCGGACCAGAGGGTTGTTAAATGTTTTAACTGCAATTTTTCGGGACATATAGCTGAAGAGTGCCGAAAGATGGAGCGTGCTGCACGCATAGGCAAAGTGGGACATTTGGCTAGAGAATGTTCACTATACAAGAAGATAACACCAAAGGTAAATTATGTAAGATACATTGATATAAGTTTCTGTGATGCAAATAATTGTAAGTCAAATTTTGTCTCCATAGGGTGCCTCTTAGATTCAGGGAGTCCGATAACAATTTTAAAAAGATCTACAATTCCTAAATAATTACAGTTAAGCCGCAATGAATCAAATACTTATTATATTTTGGTATTATTGAAAGTAAATTAAATGTACTTGGAAAAATTACTTGTTTAAGTGGGCGAGGAGTTGTAATTTTAAGCTAGATATCAAGTTGTTATTGTTAGCTAAAATGAAGTATAGTTTATTATAGTCCGAACATAATACCCTGAATGGCTCATGCAGGTTATAGTTCGAGCTACAATTGGGAAGTTTTAGAGGAAGGTAATTACGGGTGATTCTACCAGGGACAGAAAAGTGTAGTCTACTAAGTATGTCGCTACTATCTATGTCACCTTGGATAAGGTTGTTAATAAATATAACACCAAGCATGGTTCTACGATTGGCTAGAGAAGGCAGATTAAGTAACAAAAGTCTACTAGGATAGGAAGGAAGTCTTGAATTTACATCCCAGTTAAGGCCTGGCAAGGCAAACATTAAGAAGTTTTTCTGTACGGATTCAATGCGGTCTCTATGAACTGTGTAGAATTGGACGAACAAGCGAAGTGAAGAGAGTCTTAGTTAGGTAAGGATCGTCAAACTCCTTGGACCATCTTTTAATAAAGCCGAGTACACCCATAGCTTTATTAACCATTGATGATATATGTTCGGAAAACTTGAGTTTTCGGTCCAAACGGACACCTAAATCTTCAACCAGGGAGATTCCTTCCAAGGTACAACCACAAAGAGAGTGTGATACGTACTTTGGGCAGGCACGTGAGAATGTCATCAGCTTGCATTTTGAGCGGTTCAGATTAAGGAGATTTGCACGACACCAAGAAAAGAAACAATCTAGGTCAGATTGAAGGCGAGAATGACAGGAGTCGTCTCTAAATTGAAAACAGAGCTTGACATCATCCTCGTACATGAGAGTACGTGAGTTAAGTATGACCGTTGGGAGGTCATTAATGAAAAAGGTAAAAAGCAGGGGACCTAAGTGGCTTCCCTGAGGAACACCAGATGTGGCATGAACGGGATAGGAACGAGTATTTTTAAAGAGGACTCGTTGGGTTCTGTCACCCAAATAGCTCACAATCCAACTAAGAAGTTTTGGTGAGAAACCGAGAAGATTTAGTTTATGTGCAAGAAGGGAATGGTTGACTGAGTCAAATGCCTTACTGAAATCAGTATACTATAAATGACATCAGTTTGAAGATTTTCCTGAAATCCTTTTACCACTAAGGATGTCAGCTCAAGAAAATTTGTCGTGGTAGAACGACGCTTCACAAATCCGTGTTGAAAAGGGTATATAACGGATCTACTAAAATGCTGCAAGTGAGGAGTAATAAAATTCTCGAAGAATTTCGGTATAGCCGACAATTTAGAGATACCTCTATAATTGCTTGCATCAGACTTCCTGCCCTTTTTATGTAAAGGGATGATAAAGGATTCCTACCATATGGATGGGAACGAGGCAGTTACTAAGGACAGCGAAAATAGTTTGAGCAATGGCTTAGATAAGGAGTTGGCACAGTATCGAAGTACACAGGCGGGGATACCATCGGGACCTGGTGAGAAGACTGGTTTAACCAATCGAAGATCCCTAATAAGTGAACTTTCATTCAGTAAAGGTGTGAAGATGCCATTCGAGCTTGGTACGCTATATGGATAGGAGTGAATGTTTGGCGTAGAAGAAGAATAAGTTGTTTGAAAAAGCTTGGCAAACATATCGGCAATGGCCTGATCTGTGTCCGCCCCAGCGTTATCGAACATAAGTTTAGAAGGAAAGCCCGCTGCAGTTAGGTAGCGGGAAAAGACAAGCGGTGAGTTTTTCAGCTTGTATTTCTTAAATAAGCTACTCTTTAAGTTTTTTAAGTCTGCTTTCTTAAAGCTTGCTGCTTTCTTGACATGATTAACCTGCGACAAAGACATGTCAAACAAACCGTCAAACAGATCATGTTGCCGGGAGGGCATCCGCAATGGATGTCCAATTACATTCCGGAATATTAAAGTCACCCAGGACTATGAAATGATCTCTGTCTGATAACAGGTTAAAAATAGTCTTAATTGCAGACAAATGTTGCAAGTAGACTGATAATTCCGATGACGGTGGAATATAGGAGCAGGTTATATACAAGAAAAAACCGGGAAAGTGTAGTTTTACACAGATTAATTCAATGTCGAATTGAAACTACGGCTGTTAGAGTTCCGACATAATGGAGGAGTCTACTGCAATCAGTACTCCACCACCACGTCGGTCAGGTCGATCAAGCCTGTATGTTGTATACCTATCTGGAAAGACTTCAGAGCTTAGAATCTCTGGTTTTAACCAGGTTTCGGTAAAGGGAATACCATAATTTGGGAAGAAAAGGCAAGACTATGAAGATAAAGACTAGAGATTTTACTACAGAGGCCTCGAACATTTTGATAGGAAAGAATTAAGGAAGAAAGAATATTTGTGTATCCCCTAGCATTTTCAGAAGCATGAAGAGAAGAGAACTTCAGTTTTTTGAGGACTTTGCACTTGTTGTAGGTTCACTTGGCGATGTAACGGCCAAGGTGGGAAGAGTGACGGTCGTTCGGCTTTTTTGTTTTGGAGTGAACTCCTTAACAATAAGGTCGGGCGGCCAGAAAGAAGCTGCGCCAACGTCTTTAAACTGTTCTGCAGGGAGAATAATTTTGAAAAGAAAAATGTCGCGTTTTAATTTGAAGTTGAATTTTTTAACAATCAAATCATTTACAGGCATCCTTTCGATAATGTATGATTGTACATCTTCTATGGTAGTGTCTGGAGCCAAGCGAGAGATAAACACCAATTTTTTGGGTTTAATCGCAATCAGAGGTTTTATACTCGGTGCCTGACTAGCAGGCATGATTGCGGGAACATTACCCTTTACGTTGTTATCATTTCTCGTAATGGGAGTAGGCACAAGAGGGCCAGCAAGAGGTTTCGGTGCGGTAACATT
Organism: Zaprionus ornatus; assembly: GCA_018904035.1. Taxonomy (NCBI): domain Eukaryota; kingdom Metazoa; phylum Arthropoda; class Insecta; order Diptera; family Drosophilidae; genus Zaprionus; species Zaprionus ornatus. The sequence goes on along the minus strand of JAEIFZ010000294.1, from coordinate 182,377 downwards.
CCTGTTAGTTTTTTTTATTGTGCAACTAGAAGAGCAGGACGGTTTAGGGGAAATTGGGCTAAGAAGATCAGAAGAGGAAGCCTTGGAAGAAGGTAGATTGGTGGACTTTAGATTCTTAGTAACTGAATCTAAAGGAATATTAAGAGGAGCAGGTGGCTTACTAAGAGCCGTAAAGGCGTTGAATTGGGTCTAAATCTCCAAAAATATGAGATGAGAATATGGATAAGGGATATATACGTCCAAGTGAGTCAGAATATGTTTCACCGATAGTACTTGTTAAAAAGAAAACAGGGGAATTAAGGATGTGTGTAGATTACCGCCGTTTAAATAAAGTTACGCCAAAAGATAGTTACCCAACACCACTGATAGATGATTTGTTAGATAGGTTAGTAAATAAAAAGTTATTTTCAAAATTAGATTTAAAGAGTGGCTTTAACCATGTTTTTATGAATAGTGATTCTACAAAGTAACCACCATATTACACCATTAGGACAATTCGAATATCTTCGAATGCCGTTCGGTTTGACAAACGCTCCTTCTACGTTTCAAAGATTTATAAACAAAATATTCAAAGATATGGTACGAGAAGGCAAAGTTATCATATATCTTGATTATATAATGATTGCTACAGGAGGACTAGAAGAACATTTTAATATCTTGAAAGAAGTTTTTCAATGCTTAGTAGAAAATAAATTAGAACTTATACAAGACAATTGTGAGTTTTTGAAGTCGTTTGTAGATTATTTAGGCTACACAGTAATAGGAGAAGGCATAAAGCAAATGAGTCAGGTATAGAAGCCATTAAATCGTTTCCGGTGCCAACCAAGGTTCACGAAGTACAAAGTTATATCGGTCTATGCTCTTATTTTAGACGATTCATTCAGGATTTCGCTCTAGTGGCAAAACCATTATATGACCTTACAAGAAAAGATAAAAATTCATGTTCGGACAGAAAGAGTTAAGAGCTTTCAATATGCTAAAGGAAAAACTGGTAGAAGCACCAATATTAGCAATATATGATCCGAAAGATGAGACCGAGCTTCATTGTGATGCAAGTTCGCTAGGGTTCGCTGCTATATTGTTACAACGAAAGAATGATGCGAAGTTACACCCAATTTTTTACTTTTCAAAACGGACGACAGAAGTTGAGTCAAGGTATCACAGCTTTGAGTTAGAAACACTTATAATAGGCAACGCGTTGAAAAGGTTTCGAGTCTATTTACAAGGCATTAACTTTAAAATAGTAACAGATTGCAATTCGCTTACGTTAACTTTAAACAAAAAAGAAATAAATCCACGAATTGCAAGGTGGGCTGTCGAGCTACAAAATTATGATTACACTCTTGAACATAGGTCAGGAAAAAGAATGCAGCATGTGGATGCATTAAGTAGAAGTAATAGTATAATGATAATAGAAACAAACACGTTTGAAGATAACTTAATAATATGCCAGGGAAAGGCTCCAAATATTAGAAATATAAAGAATAAATTGTCTGAACAGGAAAGTGAATATTATGAAATGCGCAATGGTGTCGTTTATAGGAAAAAAAGTGAGAGATTAATGTTTTATGTACCAATGTCAATGGAATCCAATGTATTTTTTAAGTATCATGATGAGATGGGACATGTAGGGGTTGACAAAGTGGTGGACTCGATTACTAAAACTTATTGGATTCCGCACTTATGAAGAAAAGTAACAGATCACATTAACAATTGTCTCAAGTGTATTGCGTTTTCTAATAAGTCGGGTAGAGTAGAGGGGTTTTTACACTCAATTCCAAAAGGCAGTGATCCATTTGAAGTATTACATGTTGACCACTATGGACCCATCAATAGTAAAGATACGAAAAAAAGATATATACTGGGAGTAATAGATGCGTGTACGAAGTTTGTTAAACTATACCCAACCAAAACGACAAGTTCAAAGGAAGCAATTGAAGCTTTAAATAACTATTTTATTGCATATAGTAGGCCCAAAAATTTAATACGAGGGTCGTTTGATAAGTCCGTGACTTTTTGTATTTGCCGCGCACCTGCTCTAAATACAACACTGCTCCTGTCAGCAGTTATCGATTAACAGCTGACTGTAAAATTTTGAGAAAGCTGCGTTTCTTAGTTTGCGTTTTATAGGCATTGAAAGCAGACGATCTCGTGAATTTTAACGAAAATGGAAAAAAGTGAATTTCGTGTGCTAATTAAGCATTATTTTTTGCGTAAAAAATCCATCACCGAAACCAAGGAAAGACTTGATAAATATTATGGGGACTCTGCACCATCAATTTCAATGGTTAAGAAATGGTTTACTGAGTTCCGTTGTGGTCGTACCAGTACAAGTGATGCCGAACGTTCAGGTCGCCCAAAAGAGGTCGTCATGCCAGAAATCGTCGACAAAATCCATGGAATGATATTGGATGATCGGAGAATGAAAGTGCGTGAGGTAGCTGAGGCTGTAGGCATCTCAACTGAACGGGTACATCACATTTTACATGAATATTTGGACATGAAAAAGCTTTCCGCGCGATGGGTGCCGCGATTGCTCACACACGACCATAAGCGCAACCGTGTGACCATTTCAAAGGAGTGTTTGGCGATGTTCAACCGCAATCCAAACGAATTTTTGCGCCGTTTCGTTACCGTAGACGAAACATGGATCCACCACACCACACCAGAGACCAAAGAACAATCAAGACAGTGGGTTTCTCCGGGTGAACGTGCACCAAAGAAGGCCAAGGTGGGTCTGTCGGCCAACAAGGTCATGGCCACAGTTTTTTGGGATGCACAAGGTATCATTCACATCGATTACCTTGAAAAGGGTAAAACGATCACCGGCGAATATTATTCAGAGCTTTTGGACAGATTCGATATTGATTTGAAGCAGAAACGACCGCATTTGGCGAAAAAAAGTGCTGTTCCATCAGGACAATGCACGGGTGCACACGTGTGTAGTCAGCATGGCAAAATTTCATAAATTGGGCTACGAACTGCTACCCCATCCAGCATATTCTCCAGATTTAGCCCCCTGTGACTATTTTTTGTTTCCAAACATGAAGAAATGGCTCGGCGGTAAGAGATTCGGGTCAAATGAAGAGGTCATCACAGAAACAAACGACTATTTTGAGGGCCTTGAGAAAACCTATTATTTGGAAGGAATAAAAAAATTGGAAAAACGCTGGACTAAATGTATAGAGCTAAAAGGAGATTATGTTGAGAAATAAAACGCTTCTTTAACGAAAAAAATATATTTTATTCAAAAAGTCACGGAATTATCATACGACCCTCGTATGAATATGGACACATGCATGCAACTGCTTGCATACATTCATATTCATCTATACGCCACCTATTGGTTGAGTGTTAGCATATATTTATGCACATGTATTTTCGGTAATTGACATGTGCATGGAAAAGAAGAGTCGAGAAACAGCTCGCGCTTCGCGCTCACATCGTTTGTCCTTTTCTTTCATGCACAAGTAATTTAGTTCTGACGTCATCGACAACTTCTTTGCTGGTCGAAGGGTCGAAATGGTTTATCTAATAACTTCAGTGTTTATTGTCCGATCGGATTGCAATTTGGAGGATAAGTTCATATAGTATTTATCTATATATATGCTAAAGCAGAACGTAAAGAAATGAGTACTTTTATGTAAATAGCAATGTAAACCAAAATTGGCGATTTGCGGGGGCGGTAGGCGTGTTATTCCAAATTGAAAATAAACTTGATCTGCGTATGGTATACAGGAATCTTCATGCTAAATTTGGTGTCCGTAGATTTTGTAATAGCTGAGATCGGCGCGTTCATCCAGACAGACGGACAGACGGACAGACAGACGGACATGGCTCAATCGACTCGGCTATTGATCCTGAGCAAGAATATATATACTTTATGGGGTCTCCGACGCCTCCTTCTGCCTGTTACATACATTTGCACAAAGTTAGTATACCCTTTTTTGACCATTTTTCAATGGTCCAAGGGTATAAAAATATAATATAATATATTGCATAAAATTTTGTGTAAGAAATAAATTGTGCTCCAAAACATTTGAAATGTTGATAGCGGCAAACGGTGAAACTGTTCTGAATAAAAAAAATTTTTACAAGTTGTACAAATTCTTCCAAGATTGCCGAGAAGATGCCAATGACGAGCCTCGCTCTGGACGCCCAAGCACGTCAACAACGATGAAAACGTTCAAGCAGTGAAGAAAATTGTTTTAGAAAATCGTCGAATCACTTTCAGAGAAGTTGCTGAGGATGTCGGTATATCGCTTGGCTCGTGCCATGAAATTTTTTCTAACGTTTTGGGCATTAGACGAGGTTTGTTCCAAAATTGCTAAATTTTGACCAAAAGAACCGTCGCATGAGCATCGCTCAAGAGCTGTTGAATGACGTCAACGATGACGATTTACTCAAAGGGTCATAACTGGTGACGAATCATGGGTGTATGGTTATGATATCGAAACCAACGCCCAATCGTCCCAATGGAAGAGCCCAGATGAGCCAAGACCGAAAAAAGCAAGGCAAATTCGAGCAAATGTCAAAGTTTTGCTCACTGTTTTCTTCGATTACCATGGCGTAGTGCATCAGGAGTTCTTACCATATGGTCGTACGGTCAATAAACAGTATTATCTTGAAGTTATGCGCCGTTTGCGAGAAGCAATACGAAGAAAACGTCCAGAATTGTGGAAAAACAATTCATGGCTTTCGCATCACGATAATGCCCCTGCTCACTCATCTTTGCTTGTGAGAGATTTTTTGGCTAAAAACAACATTACAATGATGCCTTAGCCACCATATTCACCGGATTTGGCCCCATGTGACTTTTTCTTGTTCCCAAAACTAAAGAGACCTTTGAAAGGACGGAGCTTTGCAACGATTGAGGAGATAAAGACTGCATCGCTGGAAGAGCTCAAGTCTATACCGAAAAGTGCTTATGAGAAGTGCTTTGAGGATTGGAAATACCGTTGGCGTAAGTGTATTGTATCTGAGAGGGAATATTTTGAAGGGGACAACATAAATATTGATAAATAGATAAATATTTTTTCTTAAAAATACAAATTCACCTTACTTTTTGAACACATCTCGTATATTGAGTATTATTTATTTAATTGCTTTTTATGGCTTTATATTTTTCACTGACCCTAAAATATGAATTATTAAATAATAATCATGTACAAATGCATGTAACTACTTGGATACATTTATATTGATCTAACACGCCACTTATTGATTGTAAAAAATGTACATATGTATGTGTGTACACAAATTCAGTATGTATGAGTGGTAGCATATAAGTTAAGACCAAATATGATAAGATCACCAAGAAGCCAAATCTCGATCATGACTCCGCCGCATGCAGTACATCCGCCACGTGTAGTCATTCAACGAATTCCCAATAACAACAACAAGCCCAGTGCAGCCCAACATGAACCAAGAAATTGCACAACAAACAACAGCTCAGCAGGAACAGACACATTGACTCCAGTTACGACGGCAGTGCATCCGCCACGTGCGCTGCATCAGCAGAATGTCTGCACCGGCCAAGTCGTGGGAACGCCAAAGACATCGGACATCATCAGCGACAACGGCAAAGCTACAGCGGCAGCGGCAAAGCTACAGCGGCAGCGGCAAGGCTACATCGGCAGCGACGGCTTCGACGACATCAGCGATGTCGGCAGAGAATAGGTTTAATTATCAATTGTAAAACTTAGTCCAGTTAGTTCCAAAAATAACACCAATAAAATCTGACGTGTTCTTTTTTTATAAAAGAAAATTAAAATATCTTTTAATTGGCGCCCGAGCAGGGACCGGTAAACAGAGCCTTCGTCAAAAGGATCACGCGTAACCCTAAAGTACCTGAAACAGCTACAGGTTCGCGTCGCAGTGCCTAAAAGAAAGCCACAGTGAACACTGACTTAATAACAACTACAAAAAAGGTAGAAGTGACAAAAATCGCACAGTGTAAAAGTGCCTTTAAAGAAAAAAGCCACAAACATTCAGTGAACAAGTGCGAAAGATCCTAAGGATCAGTTTAACCGGTCTAAAAACTATCGCCGACTCTCCTGTAGTGCCCGCCCGCAGGAGCCTTCGAAGGAACTCAGTGCCACCAAGGGTCCCGAGTCACCCACATCCGAACACCGCTACGTCGCTGCCCAACGTGGGACAAAAAGGACAAAACCTAAGGGGTCATCGAGGGAACGTCGCCGAAAATGTTATTTATCGCGTAAGCTAGAAAAATAAGTTTAAAAACAACTACTACTACACAAAAAAGAACAATTAAAAAAAACAGAAAAGTAATTTTTAAAACAGAAAAACACAAAAGATAAGAGTCAAATGAGAATAATAATCTATTGAAAATAAGTCAAAATAGAACTTAAATAACAATACTTAAAAAAAAAAGGAAATTTAAAAGAAATACACAATAAGCCTAAAGAATTTAGCGAAACAAATTACCTATAATCACCTATACATCGAGATATATTATTATTATTATTATTATTATAGAAGAGGGAGTCTCCCAGCGGAGAAAGCGCGAGGCACTGCGACCAGTATGATCTTTTGTACCCAGAATGCTCTCCCTGTCATGACAAAAGCTGTTCTGCTTCCCTAATGAAGCAGCAACAGATCTTTCGTCGAGGAACGGACAATCTGCTCTGGAGTTGCGATTTCCACGTGCAGATGTTTCCTCCTTGTCCATACCAAGGCCGGACAGTCACATAGAATGTGTTTGGTAGTTTCATCGTCCTCTTTGCAGAGCCTGCACTCCGCGTCCGAGGACAAATGCATTTTTTTGAGGTGGTAGTTCACCAAGTGGTGGCCACTTAGGTAGCCAACAAGGAGATAGAGGTCTCTCCTGGAGAGCTGCTTGGTCCTTCGATCAACTTTGGGATTGGTAAGCTCTTTAGCCTGCCGCATCCCTGGTTGGAAGAACCAGTAGCGTTCAGTCAATCTTCCAGCCCAGGTTTTCACAAGGGAGGAGATAGTAGACCACCCCACGCCACAGAAGGGTTCGGGGCCGAGCAAGGTGGCTGATGACCCAGCCCTCGCTAGTTCGTCCGCCAGCTCATTGCCTTGGAAGCCAGAGTGCCCAGGTACCCAAATTAGGGTGACTTTATTCCTTATCGACAGCCTCTGGAGACAATTCCAGCAGTCAGCCACCATACGCGAGCCTATTCTTTTTGAGGAGAGGGCTAGTATGGCCGCTTGGCTGTCCGAGAAGATGTATATTTTCGCTCCTCTAGTCCCCTTCTCAAGGATAAGACGGCAGCAGAACTCAATGGCGTGAACCTCTGATTGGAAAACTGTGGGCCAGTTGCCCATAGCAATCGAGGTCCTGGAGTTGGGACCATGTATTCCAGCTCCAACCCCTGTTCAGTCTTTGACCCGTCGGTGTACCAATGTATGCCATTTGGGTCTCTGATGGGGTTGCCAGCATCCCAAACCCTGCGGTCCGGGATGAGGGTTCTAAATTTTGCACCAAAGAAGAGTTCCTTGGTCATAGAATCTGATCTAGTGCAGATCTCTAAGCCAGGAATGTCTTTGAGTAGGCTAGCATGCCCAGATTCGGTAGCTAGAAGCCCAGATTGGAGCTTGATTCTAAGAAGGCTCATAGCAGCAACTTCTTTTATACGGATATGCAGCGGAGTCAGATTCAAAATCGATTCCATTGCTGCAGTGGGACAGGTGCGGAGTGCACCGTTAAGGAAAGGCAAAGCAGCCTATGCAATTTCGTGCATTTATTGATGGCAGTGACCTGCGTAACCTTGGGCCACCACACAATAGCAGCGTAGGTTACGATCGGTCTTACCATCATCTCAAAAAGCCACCTAATGGTGCAGGATTTGAGACCCCATATTCTACCGAAAAGCCTTCTACATGCCCACATGGCATGAGTGGCCTTTGATAGAGTGTTATGCAGGTGGGAGTTCCAGTTTAGTCGCTTATCAAGGGTTACCCCTAGATACTTGACTTCGTTGGAAAGTTCCACAGGAGAGCCGCCAATATGTAATTGACCAATGTCAATAGAGTAACGCTTAGTGAAGGGAACAATGATTGCCAATCATCGCACCATCTACTGACCGTGTTCAGAGCTGATTGCATCAGCTCTGTCACGGTGTTGGCATAGTTACCGTTCACTACGAGAGCCAGGTCGTCGGCATAGCCAATCGCTTCCACGCCCTGTTCTGCGAGTATGATTAGTAGTTCGTCAACTACTAGGGACCAGAGCAAAGGGGATAGAACCCCTCCCTGGGGACACCCTTTTACCGCACTAATGTGGGCGATCGTCGTGTCCAGGGTAGAGGAGATAGTCCGGTGTTTGAGCATGGCGTCAATCCACCGGATTATGGGACGGGCAATGTTCCTGCGCTCAAGCGCAGTAGAGATAGACCCGTAGCCGGTATTATCGAAAGCACCCTCTATATCAAGAAAAGAGCACAAAGCAATGTTCTTTGATACGAAGGCCTTTTCGATCTTACTCACTAATTTGTGGAGAGCGACCTCTGTCGATCTACCGGCTATATACGCGAACTGCGTGGGGTGCAGAGGGTTGTTTTCCTGCAGAGAGCACCGAATGTGCAAGTCTAGGAGCCTTTCCGCAGTCTTAAGCAGAAAGGAGGTAAGGCTGATCGGTCGGTAGGACTTAGGCTGGTCAAGAGGACGATTCCCCTGTTTGGGGATGAATACCACATTGACTCTCCTCCAAGAGTTGGGTATGTGTCCCCACGTGAGACTGGCTCTAAGAAGGCCGACCAGTGGATCAAGGATATGATCCAGACTGTTTTGGAGAAGGGCTGGAAAGATTTGATCACCGAGATGAGCGAAGGAATCTACAGCCCATTTGACCTTTTCAGGATCGAAGATGGTACCAGATAAACTGGTTCCACGTGAGTCAGGTGACCAGGTGGCGTCAACGTGACTGGATAGATCTGGGTTGGCCACGGAACCTGGGAAGTGAACTTGTAGTAAAAGTTCAAGTGCTTCCCTACGATCTTGAGTGAAAGAGCCATCTGCTCTTTTAAGAAGCCCTATACCATTAGACGATCCTTTGGCTAATACCTTGTGGAGCCTGGCTGCCTCTGGCAGAGATTCTATGCTACCACAGTAGCTGCGCCACGTATCGCGTTTGGAGCGTCTAATGTTCTTATTATAGTTTGTGAGAGCGTCCCTATAGACGTCCCAACTTATACGGTTAGATCTGGCCTTGTTAAAAAGGCTTCTAACCTTCCTTCTTTGAGCAGCCAGCTCTTCGTTCCACCAAGGAACTTTACGGTTGACCGTTAGTGTCTCCCGAACTGAGCTGGCTTCGAAGGACGTAATTAGCACATCTTGGAGCAGGTTGGCAGCAAGTTCTATCTCACTGACAGAGTTAGGATTGCTGATCAACATGTCTGCTTTCAAAGCCACAGAGGCTTTGAAGAGTTCCCAATTTGTCTTTTTAGGACAAAAGGAGTTCTGGCGGATCTCGATTTGGCCAGGAAGGTCGAACCTGATGTGCTGATGGTCCGACAAGGTGGCTTCGTCTGTGACCCGCCAGTTTATAAGCGAACTCGCAATTGAGTTGCTTATTAGGGTGAGATCTAATACCTCTTCCCTAATAGAATTAATAAACGTCGGTTTACATCCGACGTTCGCTATGTCTAAATGACAACACATTAGATAGTCAAGGAGAGACTCACCACGTTTGTTGACGTCGCTGCTCCCCCAGATTGTGTGATGGGCGTTGGCATCACACCCAATCACGAGCGGCTTGTTGTGGAGGCGGCAGAATCCCACAAGCCGCTGAACCTCTGCGGGGGGGTACATCATCCACATCGCCCGGGAAGTAAGCAGAGGCGATCACCACTTCCCGGACGCCATCAGCAGTGGCTACCTCCATAGCCGTTGCCACCAGGTCTCTGTGAATGAAGTTAGTTAAAGGAAAGTGTCTCACACTGTTATTGATCAGTATAGCAGTGCGAGGGGCACCTCCCATACGGTCATATAATAACTTACATGATCCGCATGATAGTCCACGGACGAGGCCACCTATTAACCATGGCTCTTGGACGAGAGCCAGGTCAATCTCCTCTTTACAGACGACCCTGCACAGGGTGGCTGACGCTCCTCTGGCGTGGTGCAGGTTCGCCTGGAGCACTCTAGTTGCGCTCCGCATCCTCTCTCAGCGCCTTGGTGACAAGGCCACATGCCTTGCCCCCCCGAGAGTCGTTGCCTCGGATGCCCTTCGGCAGTCTGGCTGAGCTGCTCGGAGGAGGACGCCTAGCGATCCCAGTCGCGGGAGGTGCCCTTGCGGGTTGTTTGCGCCCAGCGCTGACTGTGGGTCTGGCAGGGGCCAGGAGGCGCCCGCTGCCAGCCACCGGCCTGGTGCGGCCCGTTGAGGGGTTGGGGGCGGAGACCAGAATGGTCGGGGGTTTGGGAATGGGGGCTTTCAGCGCCACTGCGGCCGCAGCACTGGTGGACGCCACCGGTGCGGCAGCCACTGCTGTCGCATAGGTAGGGGCCACCTTTGACGCTTCCGGAGGGGCGCTGGAAGGGGGGAATGGTTGGAGAGGGGGATGGGGGACGGGCCGGGGAGGGAGAGGCTCTGGGGACGGAGTTCTTCAGGAGAAGTTTGACTCGTCCAAAGACGAATTTCACCTTCCCGTTGCACTCCGTCAGAGCCTTATACGACTCCTCGTCGACCAACATCGCGAGGTGAGTCGTAGTACCGCTAAGGGTATGCTGGACCACACGCCACAGTTTTGTCGAGAACAACTCCTCGTTTTGGATACCAAGGTATCGCAAAATATCGGCGGGTGTGAGTCCAGCACTACTGGGGAAGTATCCTCTAATGAGGTGAGCTTTGGGGAACTCAGACTCCTCCAGTAGTTTAATGTTAAGGGAGCTGATGGACCTGATGTGTCCAACGGCTCCCCTGACCCAGTCGGCAGTGCGGCTATCCTCGCACACCAGGAGCAGCCACTCATTTCGAGGTATGCAACCCTCGAAACCCGGACTGGCACCCGATGTGGGATGAAGCAGCAGAGCCTTGGCAATGCTAGCTTTCACCGTGGCCACTTGCTCCGGTGAAAGCGGGTTTTTTGAGTCAGCCGAAGTGAAGCCCAGTTTCACGCTGCTCGACACCTGGCTGAGAGGTGGCTTTGTGGACTCCACATGAGTCTTTTTGGGCTTCTTTGAGGACCCTTGAGGTTCGAGGACGGTATCGTCAGCGCGCGTCCGTTTGGCCTTGGTTTCCACGGGTGGCGCGGTGGCGATAGCCAGAGCTTCTGCTCTGCTCGAACCCTTTGCGAGTGCGGCTTTGAAAAGCCTCTTCTCACGGGTCTTCATCTTCACAAAGGCGTTCTCAGAGTCCAGTCGCAGCCGCTGTATCTGAGAGCCTGCTTCCGTGAGACCTGACCTCTGCGAGGCCACGGAAGCGTCGTCAACGAGGCTGATCAGGTCAGCGTCAGAGGACATCACCTCGACGAGCTGCTGCCGGCCTGAGCAGCTATTGGACGAGAAGTCAGCACTGGCGAACTCATCGTCCAAGGGAGTCCGTGGCCTGTCCGGGTCCCCTAAAGTACCAGGGCCAAGACCCGTGGTATTGGGGGTGGAAGCCAGCAGCCCACTGGCTGCAGTGCTGTTGTTGGGGTCGGCCGTTAAGGCCTCGCCCTGGGTTGATGCTATCGAAGTCGCATCGGACTTATCTTTTGTAAAATTAATATCCATACTTTGGACCCACGAGTAGGCGGGAAGGGAAGGTCACCCACGGCATAGCCCGCGTGCCGTGGGAAGTCTTGATGAAACTGGAGGGCGACAGGTATCCAGAGTCCGCATACTAACGACCGGGCTACCCCCCGGCCATGCATCCCTTGGCGTATGCTGTTCCGCCTTGGATTGGGGTGATTTATAGAATCACAATCTTCCCCCGACTACAATTAGTCAGCACCCCTAGCAGAGACATGACCGTGCTAGGGGCCTGCTTCCAGCCGCCCTCACGTGGAGAGTATAGCCGCACTTCCGACAGTAGGAGCAAGGACGGCACGTACCCCAGCCAAAGCTGGGATTCCATGTGATTCCCCTTACTGTCTCTGACGGCTGACGGCCAAATAACTCGAGATATAACTCAAACTACAAATTAAAAAATGAAATAAAAACCCGAAAACCCAAATCATCTTTTAGTTGTTGTCCGAAATAAACAAATCCTTAAGCCTTTAACATGTCAAAAGATAGAGAATTGGCAAGTGCATTAGCTGCACTTAATATAGGTACCGATAGCGGGGAACAACCAGGGGGAACTAGGCCTACGGCCACCAGCACACCGGTAGCTAGCCCAGAATTAAAACAGGTAATTGTGTCTCTCATCAAACAGACATTAGGCGGAGCAGAGTTTATTGGAGAACTTCTGAATAAAGGCGGACAGTCAGAAATGTTAGAAGATGTCCCTTTTATTGGCCCATTACCTGGTGAGTCCGAAAAATTACCAGATCTTACAAAACTGATCAGAGAATTTTCGGGAAACCGCACAGAATTTGGCTCTTGGAAGAAGAACGTATCTAGAATAATGAGTTTGTATGAGGGTAGAGAAAACACCAATGCATATTTTTTAAAAACGTTGGCAATTAGGAACAAAATTACTGGCGAGGCCGATGCCGTATTAGAATCCTATAACACCCCTCTGAAGTGGAAGGCGATTGCAAAATGCCTGACGGATCAGTTCGCCGACAAACGCGACCTCAATTGTTCTCGATGACTCAAGGTCGTCTGACCATTGCCGAATTCTTTCAGGCCGTTTACTACCAATTATCACTGATCCTCAATCAAATCAGCGTGCAAGAATTAAAACCTGATAGTGTCCATGCTTTGAAACAAAATTATCGAGAAAAGGCCTTAGATACTTTCATACGGGGACTAAATGGAGACTTGCCCAGACTCTTGGCTATCAAAGAACCCAGAGATCTCGGTCACGCCTTACACTTGTGTGAATTGGTCGACAATCAGGAACAAAGGAACGCGTTCACGCCCAAATTCAGGCAGCACGCTCCTCCTGTGCCTCCTAGGCAAGCGCAGCCTAATGTTAACGACTTTTCTGGGAAACGACCTGCCCCACTAAACGGACCTCCACCTAAAATCCTTAGGCAGTTTCACATCGCCACGGGAGTCCCAGAAGAGGCATCCGAGGGAATAGAGGGCGACTTTTACTACCTTGACCCTGAGGAACAGACTTATTTCGCTAGCGCTGATTCCGAGGGAATTACAGGCTTGTATGACCAGCAATCTGAGGAAAACGAACCGGAAAGCGAATCGACTCCCGTCGACGCTTCGGATGTTCATTTTTTAGGTTAAACTGGTCATCTCTGCCATACTTCCAATGCATCATGGAAGATGGCACCAAACTTAATTTTCTCATAGACACCGGGTCGAACCAAAACTACATCCAACCAAATCTGGTGCCGCACCCAAAAAAGAACGACGAGAAATTTTTCGCAAATTCGGTGGGAGGACAAACCCCAATAACTCACCATACTTTTCTCACTCTGTTCAATAACAGAGATAGACCCATCAAATTTTTCTTACTGCCTACACTCAAAACTTTTCATGGCATTCTAGGGAACGACACACTAAAACAACTAAACGCGGTTATTAACGTTAAAAACGATATGTTAAGATTAAATGGAAACTATAATATCCGAGTGAAACAATTAGTGACTCAATCAGTAAACATAAAGCTCAGAATGGAGCATATGTCGAACAGTCAGAAGAACCTTATAAACTCGCTTACCCAGAAACATTCGAACTTATTCGCGGACCCAGAAGAAAGATTAACTTACACTACCAGAGTGATAGGTGAAATATGGACATCATCGGATGCACCGGTGGACGTGAGTTCAGAGAGCGAACAGGATAATATCGTAGTCTCCGAACACATGAGGGCGCATAGAAACGCCATTGAAAATAAAATCCAGATACTAAGCAAGTTTTTCTTTCCTGGCCTTCGGAAAAAAACAGAAGCCACGGCAAAAGCATGCGGGACTTGCAAAATAGTCAAATATGACAGACATCCACCTCATGGGGAGATACAACCAACCCCCATACCGACGTACCCCGGACAAATCATTCATATAGACATTTACACTACCCGAAAACAGCTAGTACTAACGGCCATAGATAAATTTTCAAAATATGCCCAGATAAAACTATTAAGATCAAAAGCATCGGAAGACATAAAACATCAACTAAGAGAAATTATGATCAGGTCAGCGTCAGAGGACATCACCTCGACGAGCTGCTGCCGGCCTGAGCAGCTATTGGACGAGAAGTCAGCACTGGCGAACTCATCGTCCAAGGGAGTCCGTGGCCTGTCCGGGTCCCCTAAAGTACCAGGGCCAAGACCCGTGGTATTGGGGGTGGAAGCCAGCAGCCCACTGGCTGCAGTGCTGTTGTTGGGGTCGGCCGTTAAGGCCTCGCCCTGGGTTGATGCTATCGAAGTCGCATCGGACTTATCTTTTGTAAAATTAATATCCATACTTTGGACCCACGAGTAGGCGGGAAGGGAAGGTCACCCACGGCATAGCCCGCGTGCCGTGGGAAGTCTTGATGAAACTGGAGGGCGACAGGTATCCAGAGTCCGCATACTAACGACCGGGCTACCCCCGGCCATGCATCCCTTGGCGTATGCTGTTCCGCCTTGGATTGGGGTGATTTATAGAATCACAATCTTCCCCCGACTACAATTAGTCAGCACCCCTAGCAGAGACATGACCGTGCTAGGGGCCTGCTTCCAGCCGCCCTCACGTGGAGAGTATAGCCGCACTTCCGACAGTAGGAGCAAGGACGGCACGTACCCCAGCCAAAGCTGGGATTCCATGTGATTCCCCTTACTGTCTCTGACGGCTGACGGCCAAATAACTCGAGATATAACTCAAACTACAAATTAAAAAAAGAAATAAAAACCCGAAAACCCAAATCATCTATTAGTTGTTGTCCGAAATAAACAAATCCTTAAGCCTTTAACATGTCAAAAGATAGAGAATTGGCAAGTGCATTAGCTGCACTTAATATAGGTACAGATAGCGGGGAACTACCAGGGGGAACTAGGCCTACGGCCACCAGCACACCGGTAGCTAGCCCAGAATTAAAACAGGTAATTGTGTCTCTCATCAAACAGACATTAGGCGGAGCAGAGTTTATTGGAGAACTTCTGAGTAAAGGCGGACAGTCAGAAATGTTAGAAGATGTCCCTTTTACAAAACTGATCAGAGAATTTTCGGAAAACCGCACAGAATTTGGCTCTTGGAAGAAGAACGTATCTAGAATAATGAGTTTGTATGAGGGTAGAGAAAACACCAATGCATATTTTTTGATAACGTTGGCAATTAGGAACAAAATCACTGGCGAGGCCGATGCCGTATTAGAATCCTATAACACCCCTCTGAACTGGCAGGAGATTGCAAAATGCCTGATGGATCAGTTCGCCGACAAACGCGACCTCAATTGTTCTCGATGACTCAAGGTCGTCTGACCATTGCCGAATTCTTTCAGGCCGTTTACTACCAATTATCACTGATCCTCAATCAAATCAGCGTGCAAGAATTAAAACCTGATAGTGTCCATGCTTTGAAACAAAATTATCGAGAAAAGGCCTTAGATACTTTCATACGGGGACTAAATGGAGACTTGCCCAGACTCTTGGCTATCAAAGAACCCAGAGATCTCGGTCACGCCTTACACTTGTGTGAATTGGTCGACAATCAGGAACAAAGGAACGCGTTCACGCCCAAATTCAGGCAGCACGCTCCTCCTGTGCCTCCTAGGCAAGCGCAGCCTAATGTTAACGACTTTTCTGGGAAACGACCTGCCCCACTAAACGGACCTCCACCTAAAATCCTTAGGCAGTTTCACATCGCCACGGGAGTCCCAGAAGAGGCATCCGAGGGAATAGAGGGCGACTTTTACTACCTTGACCCTGAGGAACAGACTTATTTCGCTAGCGCTGATTCCGAGGGAATTACAGGCTTGTATGACCAGCAATCTGAGGAAAACGAACCGGAAAGCGAATCGACTCCCGTCGACGCTTCGGATGTTCATTTTTTAGGTTAAACTGGTCATCTCTGCCATACTTCCAATGCATCATGGAAGATGGCACCAAACTTAATTTTCTCATAGACACCGGGTCGAACCAAAACTACATCCAACCAAATCTGGTGCCGCACCCAAAAAAGAACGACGAGAAATTTTTCGCAAATTCGGTGGGAGGACAAACCCCAATAACTCACCATACTTTTCTCACTCTGTTCAATAACAGAGATAGACCCATCAAATTTTTCTTACTGCCTACACTCAAAACTTTTCATGGCATTCTAGGGAACGACACACTAAAACAACTAAACGCGGTTATTAACGTTAAAAACGATATGTTAAGATTAAATGGAAACTATAATATCCGAGTGAAACAATTAGTGACTCAATCAGTAAACATAAAGCTCAGAATGGAGCATATGTCGAACAGTCAGAAGAACCTTATAAACTCGCTTACCCAGAAACATTCGAACTTATTCGCGGACCCAGAAGAAAGATTAACTTACACTACCAGAGTGATAGGTGAAATATGGACATCATCGGATGCACCGGTGGACGTGAGTTCAGAGAGCGAACAGGATAATATCGTAGTCTCCGAACACATGAGGGCGCATAGAAACGCCATTGAAAATAAAATCCAGATACTAAGCAAGTTTTTCTTTCCTGGCCTTCGGAAAAAAACAGAAGCCACGGCAAAAGCATGCGGGACTTGCAAAATAGTCAAATATGACAGACATCCACCTCATGGGGAGATACAACCAACCCCCATACCGACGTACCCCGGACAAATCATTCATATAGACATTTACACTACCCGAAAACAGCTAGTACTAACGGCCATAGATAAATTTTCAAAATATGCCCAGATAAAACTATTAAGATCAAAAGCATCGGAAGACATAAAACATCAACTAAGAGAAATTATGATCAGGTCAGCGTCAGAGGACATCACCTCGACGAGCTGCTGCCGGCCTGAGCAGCTATTGGACGAGAAGTCAGCACTGGCGAACTCATCGTCCAAGGGAGTCCGTGGCCTGTCCGGGTCCCCCTAAAGTACCAGGGCCAAGACCCGTGGTATTGGGGGTGGAAGCCAGCAGCCCACTGGCTGCAGTGCTGTTGTTGGGGTCGGCCGTTAAGGCCTCGCCCTGGGTTGATGCTATCGAAGTCGCATCGGACTTATCTTTTGTAAAATTAATATCCATACTTTGGACCCACGAGTAGGCGGGAAGGGAAGGTCACCCACGGCATAGCCCGCGTGCCGTGGGAAGTCTTGATGAAACTGGAGGGCGACAGGTATCCAGAGTCCGCATACTAACGACCGGGCTACCCCCCGCCATGCATCCCTTGGCGTATGCTGTTCCGCCTTGGATTGGGGTGATTTATAGAATCACAATCTTCCCCCGACTACAATTAGTCAGCACCCCTAGCAGAGACATGACCGTGCTAGGGGCCTGCTTCCAGCCGCCCTCACGTGGAGAGTATAGCCGCACTTCCGACAGTAGGAGCAAGGACGGCACGTACCCCAGCCAAAGCTGGGATTCCATGTGATTCCCCTTACTGTCTCTGACGGCTGACGGCCAAATAACTCGAGATATAACTCAAACTACAAATTAAAAAATGAAATAAAAACCCGAAAACCCAAATCATCTTTTAGTTGTTGTCCGAAATAAACAAATCCTTAAGCCTTTAACATGTCAAAAGATAGAGAATTGGCAAGTGCATTAGCTGCACTTAATATAGGTACCGATAGCGGGGAACAACCAGGGGGAACTAGGCCTACGGCCACCAGCACACCGGTAGCTAGCCCAGAATTAAAACAGGTAATTGTGTCTCTCATCAAACAGACATTAGGCGGAGCAGAGTTTATTGGAGAACTTCTGAATAAAGGCGGACAGTCAGAAATGTTAGAAGATGTCCCTTTTATTGGCCCATTACCTGGTGAGTCCGAAAAATTACCAGATCTTACAAAACTGATCAGAGAATTTTCGGGAAACCGCACAGAATTTGGCTCTTGGAAGAAGAACGTATCTAGAATAATGAGTTTGTATGAGGGTAGAGAAAACACCAATGCATATTTTTTAAAAACGTTGGCAATTAGGAACAAAATTACTGGCGAGGCCGATGCCGTATTAGAATCCTATAACACCCCTCTGAAGTGGAAGGCGATTGCAAAATGCCTGACGGATCAGTTCGCCGACAAACGCGACCTCAATTGTTCTCGATGACTCAAGGTCGTCTGACCATTGCCGAATTCTTTCAGGCCGTTTACTACCAATTATCACTGATCCTCAATCAAATCAGCGTGCAAGAATTAAAACCTGATAGTGTCCATGCTTTGAAACAAAATTATCGAGAAAAGGCCTTAGATACTTTCATACGGGGACTAAATGGAGACTTGCCCAGACTCTTGGCTATCAAAGAACCCAGAGATCTCGGTCACGCCTTACACTTGTGTGAATTGGTCGACAATCAGGAACAAAGGAACGCGTTCACGCCCAAATTCAGGGAGCACGCTCCTCCTGTGCCTCCTAGGCAAGCGCAGCCTAATGTTAACGACTTTTCTGGGAAACGACCTGCCCCACTAAACGGACCTCCACCTAAAATCCTTAGGCAGTTTCACATCGCCACGGGAGTCCCAGAAGAGGCATCCGAGGGAATAGAGGGCGACTTTTACTACCTTGACCCTGAGGAACAGACTTATTTCGCTAGCGCTGATTCCGAGGGAATTACAGGCTTGTATGACCAGCAATCTGAGGAAAACGAACCGGAAAGCGAATCGACTCCCGTCGACGCTTCGGATGTTCATTTTTTAGGTTAAACTGGTCATCTCTGCCATACTTCCAATGCATCATGGAAGATGGCACCAAACTTAATTTTCTCATAGACACCGGGTCGAACCAAAACTACATCCAACCAAATCTGGTGCCGCACCCAAAAAAAGAACGACGAGAAATTTTTCGCAAATTCGGTGGGAGGACAAACCCCAATAACTCACCATACTTTTCTCACTCTGTTCAATAACAGAGATAGACCCATCAAATTTTTCTTACTGCCTACACTCAAAACTTTTCATGGCATTCTAGGGAACGACACACTAAAACAACTAAACGCGGTTATTAACGTTAAAAACGATATGTTAAGATTAAATGGAAACTATAATATCCGAGTGAAACAATTAGTGACTCAATCAGTAAACATAAAGCTCAGAATGGAGCATATGTCGAACAGTCAGAAGAACCTTATAAACTCGCTTACCCAGAAACATTCGAACTTATTCGCGGACCCAGAAGAAAGATTAACTTACACTACCAGAGTGATAGGTGAAATATGGACATCATCGGATGCACCGGTGTATAGCAAACACTACCCGTATCCAACTTCTTTAAGGCCCGAGGTAGAAAAACAGATGGGACAATTGCTGCAAGACGGCATAATACGACCTTCACGGTCACCATACAACGCACCTGTATGGATAGTCCCCAAAAAAAGCGACGCGTCCGGAGAGAAAAACTATAGGATAGTCATCGACTATCGAAAACTTAACTCCGTAACTATTTCGGATAGGTACCCTATCCCCGAGATTGGAGAAATAATCGCACAATTGGGCGACAATAAATATTTCTCCGTTCTAGATCTCAAAAGCGGATTCCACCAGATACCGCTTAAAGAAAAGGATATAGAAAAAACTGCGTTCGCAATCAACGGCGGAAAGTTCGAATTCACCCGATTACCTTTCGGTCC
This sequence comes from Zaprionus ornatus, assembly GCA_018904035.1. Lineage (NCBI taxonomy): Eukaryota > Metazoa > Arthropoda > Insecta > Diptera > Drosophilidae > Zaprionus > Zaprionus ornatus. The sequence goes on along the minus strand of JAEIFZ010000294.1, from coordinate 162,586 downwards.
AAAGAACTCACCGTCTTTTCTGCAGAGAGCCTTAGACGATATTCTAAGGGAACACGTAGGAAAAATATGCTACGTGTATATTGACGATATCATCGTCTTTAGTCGGTCCGAAAACGAACATGCCACGCACTTAGATAAGATATCTGAAATTCTTCCAAGAGGAGGTAAATTTCTTGGGATTCACCATTTCACAAAAAGGCGTTAAAACAAACGCGAATAAAGTAAAGGCAATAGAAAAATTTCCGATCCCCACAACACTAAAGGAACTCAGATCTTTCCTGGGTTTGGCAAGTTACTATAGGCGTTTTATTCGCGACTATGCTAAACTTGCAAAACCACTGACGAACTTATTGAGAGGCGAAAACGGTCGCCTCCCAAAAAATATTTCAAATAAAACAAAGATAGATCTAAACAGCGACGCGATAAGCGCATTTAATAGGATAAGAAGAACTTTAGCTTCACAAGACGTCATACTGGCGTACCCAGATTTTAGTAAAGAATTCAAGCTAACAACGGACGCCTCAAACTTTGCCATAGGCGCCGTCTTAGAACAGGAATCCCGACCGATCACTTTCATTTCTCGTACGCTCTCGAAGACCGAAGAAAACTACGCAGCAAATGAAAAAGAAATGCTAGCAATAGTTGGGGCACTTCAGAGCCTACGAATGTACCTTTACGGTACCGCGAAGGTGATAATATACACTGATCACCAACCGTTGACTTTCGCTCTTAGTTCAAAGAACCATAACGGGAAACTCAAAAGATGGAAAAGCTACTTAGAGGAATACAACCACGAGCTAAGATACAATCCGGGTACCTCTAACGTAGTAGCCGACGCCCTTTCCAGAATCCCAACAAATCCCCAAATACTATAAATAGTACAACGGCAAATAGTAATTTAATACCAGTCGAGAATGTCCCCATTAATGTATTCAAAAACCAACTATTTCTCCTGATATCAGACGAGGAGGAGGAGTCGTTCGAAATCCCCTTTCCTACTTTTCACAGACACGTAATAAAAAAGAAATCATATTCTGAGGATGATCTGGTGGATATTCTAAAAAAACACCTAGACCCAAAAATCGTGAACGGGATCTTCACACCCGAACACGTAATGGGCAAAATTCAGAATATTTACCCACAACACTTTAACAATTACAAAACTAGATACACGCAGAAACAAGTCACGGACGTGAGTTCAGAGAGCGAACAGGATAATATCGTAGTCTCCGAACACATGAGGGCGCATAGAAACGCCATTGAAAATAAAATCCAGATACTAAGCAAGTTTTTCTTTCCTGGCCTTCGGAAAAAAACAGAAGCCACGGCAAAAGCATGCGGGACTTGCAAAATAGTCAAATATGACAGACATCCACCTCATGGGGAGATACAACCAACCCCCATACCGACGTACCCCGGACAAATCATTCATATAGACATTTACACTACCCGAAAACAGCTAGTACTAACGGCCATAGATAAATTTTCAAAATATGCCCAGATAAAACTATTAAGATCAAAAGCATCGGAAGACATAAAACATCAACTAAGAGAAATTATGATAGCATTTGGTATGCCCAAGCAGATTGTAACAGACAATGAAAAGGCTCTAAATTCAGCAGCTATCAAGTTTCTGCTGCAAGAACAGCTGCAGGCAAAAGTCTACACGACACCGCCCTACACTTCAACTAGCAATGGGCAAGTTGAAAGATTTCACTCAACTCTAACCGAGATAATGAGATGCCTTAAGCTAGACGAAAGCACACTTTTGATTTGAAGAACTACTCTTTAAAGCAGTTGAAGAGTACAATACGTCAGTTCATTCAACAACACAAAAAAAACCAATAGACATATTTTTCGGAAAACAATTAAGCACAAACCCCCAAGAACTTCAAGATGCTAGGAAAAAAATCAACAAAAAATTAGAAAGAAAACAGTCTACTGACTTAGAATATCACAACCGAAGAAATAGCCCAATAAAGAAATACGAGGTAGGGGAAACAGTTTATGTGAAGATAGATAAAAGGTTAGGATCCAAACTAACACCGAAATACAGAAAAGAAATAGTTCAAGAGGATAGGAACACCACAATAAAAACACATTCAGGGAAAATAGGACACAAAAATAATATTAAGAAATAACATTCTTTCGCAGGTTACTCTTATTGCCAATATGTTTCGGACGGGTTACCATACTAGACTACACCCACTCCCAACTCATTCCCATAAAAACGGGAACCGCTGTCCTGCAAAACGGGACATTCAAAATTATCCACGTGTTCAACATCGAAGAATACGAATCCGCGTTCGGTGACATATCGAACAGATTAAATGAAATTAACAAAACGCACCCACTTTTCCCTTTTTTAAAATTCGAACTTATGAAATCAGAATCAGACCTAAGAAAACTTAAACCTTTTAAAAAACAAAAAAGAGCAATAGATGCTTTGGGAACTGCATGGAAATGGTTGGCCGGTTCACCATGATAAAGAAATAATAATCAATAAAATAAACGAACAACTCGAGAACAATAATAAGCAGTTAATCATAAATAAGGTACTGAATGATAGAATTAAACAATTAAGCTTAATAACCAACAACATAATTAAGGCCACGTCGGAAAATAAAAATTTTATAGACGAAAAAATCTTTCTATTGCAATATAAATTACACATACTTAAAGAAGAACTTACGAGTAATAACCTAGTCCATGCAATAGATTGGGCTAAAACAGATACCATAAATTCCATTATATTATCAGAATACGAAACTGAACAAATCGAAAACCTTTTCAATAAAGAGATTATTTTCATGAACCTAGAAGAACTGCTGGAATTTTCCAAAATAAAAGTAGCCACCAACGGCAGAAGCCTGTTGTACATTATTAGCATACCTTTAATTTCTAACGAAACCTGTCCACACACAATTCTAAAACCAATAAAAAAGGGTAAAATAATTTACGAGATAAAATACACTAAAATCATTCAATGTAGCCAAATAAATTACGGCCTTAAAGGAAATTGTGAAACCCATAACGATCAGTCAATCTGTAATAAAATAAACCTAGTAGACCTAAGCAACGACACGTGTATCACACCGCTACTAAGAAGTCGAACACCTAACTGCAAGATTATCAATAGCAAACATGTAGCGGACCACGAGGAAATCCTGACCGGCACCATCCTTCTGAATGACTTCAGAGGCACCGTGCTCATCGATAGGGAGGAGACAACTTTGGAAGGAACGTTCCTAGTCCAATCTCAGAACTCTACAATCGTCATAGCAAACGACGTGTATGAGACAAAGATGATGACGTACGCCGAGGCTGCACCCCCAGTGCTTCAACTCCAAGCACGAGAGAGCAAAGTAGAAGAAGTTCTTTCGCTACAAATGCGAAAGGAATTCAATATCAACAATACCAGGGAGCTCGAGGTGATAAGAGACGACAGCACCAAGACAGCAACAATCAACGTCTCGGTGACAGGGACTCTGCTTTTGGCACTCATCGCGGTATTTGGCTGGATAGCAGAACAAAAGCTATCTCATAGGGGCCTCCAGCTAAATAAGGAAGTCGAGACACCAGAAACAAAACCAAAGACACCTACTGGACCAACCCAGAAACGCCTCTACATCGCATCCGAGGACGTCTGCGTCTAAAGGGGGAGGAGTTAAGACCAAATATGATAAGAACACCAAGAAGCCAAATCTCGATCATGACTCCACCGCATGCAGTACATCCGCCAAGTGCAGTCAGTCAACGAATTCCCAATAACAACAACAAGCCTAATGCAGCCCAACATGAACCAAGAAATTGCACAACAAACAACAGCTCAGCAGGAACAGGCACATTGACTCCAGTTACGACGGCAGTGCATCCGCCACGTGCGCTGCATCAGCAGAATGTCTGCACCGGCCAAGTCGTGGGAACGCCAAAGACATCGGACATCATCAGCGACAACGGCAAAGCTACAGCGGCAGCGGCAAAGCTACAGCGGCAGCGGCAAAGCTACAGCGGCAGCGACGGCATCGACGACATCAGCGACGTCGGCAGAGAATAGGTTTATTTATCAATTGTAAAACTTAGTCCAGTTAGTTCCAAAAATAACACCAATAAAATCTGACGTGTTCTTTTTATATAAAAGTAAATTAAAATATCTTTTAATTTACGAGGGTCGTTTGATAAGTCCGTGACTTTTTGAATAAAATATATTTTTTTCGTCAAAGAAGCGTTTTATTTCTCAACATAATCTCCTTTTAGCTCTATACATTTAGTCCAGCGTTTTTCCAATTTTTTTATTCCTTCCAAATAATAGGTTTTCTCAAGGCCCTCAAAATAGTCGTTTGTTTCTGTGATGACCTCTTCATTTGACCCGAATCTCTTACCGCCGAGCCATTTCTTCATGTTTGGAAACAAAAAATAGTCACAGGGGGCTAAATCTGGAGAATATGCTGGATGGGGTAGCAGTTCGTAGCCCAATTTATGAAATTTTGCCATGCTGACTACACACGTGTGCACCCGTGCATTGTCCTGATGGAACAGCACTTTTTTTTCGCCAAATGCGGTCGTTTCTGCTTCAAATCAATATCGAATCTGTCCAAAAGCTCTGAATAATATTCGCCGGTGATCGTTTTACCCTTTTCAAGGTAATCGATGTGAATGATACCTTGTGCATCCCAAAAACTGTGGCCATGACCTTGTTGGCCGACAGACCCACCTTGGCCTTCTTTGGTGCACGTTCACCCGGAGAAACCCACTGTCTTGATTGTTCTTTGGTCTCTGGTGTGGTGTGGTGGATCCATGTTTCGTCTACGGTAACGAAACGGCGCAAAAATTCGTTTGGATTGCGGTTGAACATCGCCAAACACTCCTTTGAAATGGTCACACGGTTGCGCTTATGGTCGTGTGTGAGCAATCGCGGCACCCATCGCGCGGAAAGCTTTTTCATGTCCAAATATTCATGTAAAATGTGATGTACCCGTTCAGTTGAGATGCCTACAGCCTCAGCTACCTCACGCACTTTCATTCTCCGATCATCCAATATCATTCCATGGATTTTGTCGACGATTTCTGGCATGACGACCTCTTTTGGGCGACCTGAACGTTCGGCATCACTTGTACTGGTACGACCACAACGGAACTCAGTAAACCATTTCTTAACCATTGAAATTGATGGTGGAGAGTCCCCATAATATTTATCAAGTCTTTCCTTGGTTTCGGTGATGGATTTTTTACGCAAAAAATAATGCTTAATTAGCACACGAAATTCACTTTTTTCCATTTTCGTTAAAATTCACGAGATCGTCTGCTTTCAATGCCTATAAAACGCAAACTAAGAAACGCAGCTTTCTCAAAATTTTACAGTCAGCTGTTAATCGATAACTGCTGACAGGAGCAGTGTTGTATTTAGAGCAGGTGCGCGGCAAATACAAAAAGTCACGGACTTATCAAACGACCCTCGTATATGCACATGTATTTTCGGTAATTGACATGTGCATGGAAAAGAAGAGTCGAGAAACAGCTCGCGCTACGCGCTTGCATCGTTCACCCCTTTCTCTCCTGCACAAGTAATATAGTTATGACGTCATCGACAACTTGTTTGCTGGTCGGAGCGTCGAAATTGTTTTTTTAATAACTTCAGTGATTATTGTCCTATCGGATAGCAATTTGGAGGATAAGTTCATATAGTATTTATCTATATATTTGTTAAAGCAGAACGTAAAGAAATGAGTACATCGAATGTAAATCGCAATGTTAATCAAAATTTTCGGATTGCGGGGCGGTAGGTGTGTTATTCCAAATTGAAAATAAACTTGCGTATGGTATACAGGAATCTTCATGCTAAATTTGGTGTCCCTAGCTTTTGTAATAGCTGAGATCGGCACGTTCATCCAGACAGACGGACAGACGAACAGACAGTCGGATATGGCTCAATCGACTCGGCTAGTGATCTTGAGCAAGAATATATATACTTTATGGGGTCTCCGACGCCTCCTTCTGCCTGTTACATACATTTTCACAAAGTTAGTATACCCTTTTTTGACCATTTCAATGGTCGAAGGGTATAAAAATAGACCCCTGAAGGCATTCAAAACTTTCAAAACCTCTAAAACTCAAAGTCTATCAACTTCTTTAATATTAGAAGCTTCAACTTTTTCAAACGAAATATTTGGAATTCCTGGCTTTACACAAGTTACACCCCTAGATTGTGAGTCAGTAGCCAACAGAACTCGATTTTAAAGTGATCCCAATAATTTATGCTCAGCAGTTTTTGGGTATGCCGTATTAAAATATAAGTCTACAGGGTTCCTTATAAACTTATAAACTCCATAATATACGAGTATATTGGCAAAGTTCGAAGCAGAATTTTAGAACTTATTTTCGAGGTTTCCATTTTTAAATAGTCGCTAATAGTTTTAGGAGACTTTAACTTGTGGTTGCGATCTCTCACTTTTTTGAATGCTTAGAATATGAGACTCACTTAGATTTGACATCGTCTACAATACTACTTGAATACTCATATTGATTGGGCGATGTCAAACAATGCAGAAAGGAGGCCCAGTGCGCGCAAATTGATGCCTTGCTAATGCGAAGTACTTAAAACCGAACTAGACATGAGTGCATTACAAACAGTGATTTGGCTTTTAAAAATCATCTTTACGAGCTGACATTGTTTGGCAATGATACAAAAAAAAATTTATGTTGCATATATATAAAAATGGAAATTGGGACATAAATTCAAGTTCCATTGATTGTGCATTAAGAATTATTTTGATTTGTATAAGTCCTTTTCATAATTATCATTTTGTCATGACATTGACCCTTAGAACAATCAGTTGACAGGTGGATGAGCTTAAGAAAGATTTGATCCGCGACCAGTAGAGCAACAATGGATGTCAAAAGTATTGTCATTTTGGGATGTAAAGGAGGTAATGGCCCTATATTAAATCTTAAGTTTACAAGAATTCTATTTGAAAACACGAAAAAAAAGTTTGATCATGAATGTTTTAATAGAATTGAAGATCTCACCTTATTTGGATCACCAACTTCTGTCTAAACTTAATCCATATTACCCAAAAGTTTTGGCAGCGTTTGCAATGATCAGCGTGATAATTAGATAGCACGATGTTATAGTGACTACTACAATATGTTTTTCAAAATCATTCATTCCAGATTTTCGATTCAAATTTAAACTGACATTAAGTATCAAGCTAACTGGGGTACTTGTTTTCAAGTTGTTTTACAATAAGTTGAAAAACAATCATTGAAAAGTTTTTGAAAGTTAATTCATTAAAACATTCTTAGTTTTTTTTCAGGAATAAGAATTTTCAAGTTGTTTTAAGTTTACAAACAATCATTGAAAAGTTTTCGAAAGTTAATTCATTAAAACATTCTTAGTTTTTTTCGGGATAAGAATTGTTATTGTAAACTTTATAATGACAAATTTAACGATTTCTGATGTCACAAGAGTAATAAATTATCGACTGAGAACAGATCAGACCCAGCTTTATTCTTTTTTGAAAATATTTAGATACCTTTTACTTCTTTTTTGGAGATTTCCACTCTCTTTGAGTCGATGGAGCTATGTCTGTCTGTCCGTCTGTCTGTCTGTATTAACGCCGCAGTGTCTTAAAGTTTTTTTAAAATTGCGACACGCCTCTTCCGCCTCTGTAAATCAGTAATAACTGTTTAGAAGCAACAATATTAACTCAACCACCAAAGTTAAATATCACACCTGACACATACCTTGCCACGAGCGTTTTGGGAACATTTCATTTAAATCGGACTACAAATAAGTAAGATGTGATACGAATTAAACTCATTTTGAACGTACTATATATGCTATAGACAGAATCACAGCAATAAAACTTATTAAAACAAAGATACTAATCGCAAGCAACAAATTCATCGAAACACTGCAGTACGCTGCCACCTTGCAGAAATTTCGATACGTTGTCAATAATTTATCGCCGCAATTTTCCTAGCGCGCGAAAGATTGCAAAATACGATGGGAGCAGTATATATCGGTATTTCTCGCAATATATCGAGTAATCAAATTATCATTTATTTAATTGAATTTTATGCTTTTTTGTTTTTTACTGACCCTAAAATATGAATTATTAAATAATAATCATATGTGCACGTACGCATATTATTAATATGTACACATGCATGTAAATACTTGCACACATTCAAATCGATCTACCTCGCCACCTATTGGTTGAGTGTTAGCATATATGCATATGTATTTTCGGTAATTGACATGTGCATGGAAAAGAAGAGTCGAGAAACAGCTCGCGCTTCGCACTCGCATCCTTCGTCTTTTTGTTTCCTACTCAAGTCATATAGTTATGACGTCATCCACAACTTGTTTGCTGGTCGGAAGGTCGAAATTGTTTGTCTAATAACTTCAGTGTTTATTGTCCAATCGGGTTGAAATTTGGAGGATAAGTTCATATAGTATTTATCTAAATATATGTTAAAGCAGAACATTAAGAATTGAGTACTTCGAATGTAAATCGCAATGTAAATTAAAATTGTCGGTTTGCGGGGCGGTAGGCGTGTTATTCCAAATTGAAAATAAACTTGAAGGAATCTTCATGCTTCATGATAAATTTGGTGTCCTTAGTTATACCCTTGGACCATGGAAAATGGTCAAAAATGTATGATCAATATAAAACTAAAAGTACAAAATGTATAAAGTGGAATCTAAAGCTATGGTAAAAGAGGAAATGCTTATGCAATGCTTAGAGTCGGCAAGCCTACCATAGGTGACAACGTAGCACTTGCGGTGTTATAGTGAGGGTAGATTAATAACTAATGCGAGTGGAGCCAATAAAGTATTGATATCTCTTGTTTGTTAACTACTCCCCTTATTAAATCGTGGACCGTTCTCAGTCACGCTGAATTTGTCAATGGCCTTTTATACTTCTATCGACTCTCGTCTTCTTCTTATTACTTGGAAAAGGAGGAGTGAGCCGAATAAAATGACGCTCAGACCTACTCCAATTGCGATGTTTTGGGTGAACCAGCTATTTCCACTTCCTTTTCAAAGTCTTCAATGATGCGCAAATTTTGGCTGTTCATTCTGTGGAGTAGCGGCAAGCTGACTACTGGATCATGACCGATGATGTTTAAAAGTGATGACCCTGCTAAACCCGGTATTTTACTTATGGTTGTGCGATGGTTCACATATTTGGTTCGGAGTGTTCGAACGTGCCATTAGTTAAGAGCTCTGGGCCATCGATCATGACGCCTTCATCGATGAGCGTGATAACTTTCAGGTGGCTGGGCTGAGTGTTACAATGGGCAGTGCCTCCTGCGTGGAGTGATCGTGCACAGGTGTCGTGGTGCGCAAGCTTGCAGAATGTGTCTTGTGTTGTACTAATATATTCGGTGAGAGCTAAAATGTTACTCTCACATTCAGCTAAGGGGAAAATTGTAACCTTTTTGCAATTGGACTTAACCCTAGGATAGGATATTAATATGTGGATCATGTTCTCGGACTGAAAGACCTTGATATTTGAAGCTTCCATTAAGCTGACTATTGGTGTATCCATCGTTTGTTCAATAAGAGATTTCAAGTCCGAATGATCGTGAATTGTAGGGTTGATTATATTTGATTTAGCTAAGGTAATTGTGAGCATTAGATTTTGTATTTCGGTGATTAACATTCTATTTCGGGCTAATAAAGCTTCATATAGATGTGGAGTGTCGACCAAATCGTTCCTTTTTGCTTTAATTATTTTGTAAATTGTATCAGTGCTCCTAGCGATTCTATTGTGTATGGTCAGCGTGGATAGTAAGCCCCTTATGTGATCTATATCTACATCTAATAATTTTCGCATATGCGACAGAGGAAATAATTCAGACATTTTTCGGTCTCATCTATTATACTTTTAAAATCGGACAAGTTACTAGTATGGTAAGCTTCAAAAATTCGCGTTGCTCAAAAACCAAAACATTTCCGCCTATTACGGGTATGTAGTTGGCATGAGAAAAATCGGTAATCCGCGCATGTGCTATTGCTGGCGAGTAAAAGATTATGATCATAAGCCTGCAATGAAGAAATAGTAATGGATAAGTTTGTGTTTTAGCTTACTTATAATTAGCCTATTGAATGTCCGAGTTTACTTAAGGTTGTCCTTATGGACCACCCTCCCCTTAATGAGTACCGACGTTCCCAGATCGGCCTGTATCCTCTCCTCAGTGCACAACGGGGTCAGTTTGTTGCCTAGTCTTTTATTGTTTTTCAAAAAAACTTTTTCTCCCACCTCAAAAACCCTATTTTGTCGCGATGGGTTACATCAGTCGAGGTTGTCCTGTTGGGCCCTTGCTAGTCTATCCTGTATGGTCTGGCGCAATTCAGTTGGTGTTGCGTGGACGATTTCCATGGGAGTTTTGTCTGTGACTGAGTGTATCGTTTTATTGTATTCACCCGTTGCCGTTAAAATTAACTCTACCGTTTCGTTGATCTTTTTATCCATCTTTAGGCTCCTCGCGATTTCTGCTAGGGTGCTGTGGAACCGTTCCACTTGACCGTTTGAAGAACTGTGAAGTGGGGGCGCGTTTTCGACATCTAAATTGTAGTTTTTTTTAAGCAATGATGTGATTGTCTCTGACTTAAAGGCGGCTTCATTGTCGCAGTATATGATCTTAATGCAGATTAATGAGCAATTGAATTATTGGATTTATAACGTCGACTATTGCTCTGGACGCCACGGGTTGCGTAATGGCAAATTTTGAAAATTTATCGACGCATGTTAAAAACAACTTTTTGTCAGTTGAGAATATACTATATCAATATGCAATCTTTCCCCAGTATAGGTAGGTATTGGTCTTTTCCCAAGTTCTTGTTTCTTGGGGTGTCTGTTATACTTCGCTTTGGAGCAAACTTTGCAGTTTGCAACTACTTCGGAAGCCAGTTTGTTTATTTTGGGAAAGAAGTAGTCGCGAAGAATTTGTTTGACGTTTTCTTGTGCGGCTCGGTGCGCACGGTTATGTTCGGCAGTAATGATCTCCAACTGCTCGTTATTGTCAGTTATGTCTGTCACGAAATTTTTGCAGTGCCAGAACTTGGTTCTCGGAAAATGTGATACAAGTTCGTTTTGAAAACGAGCTAATGTTGGTAAATCGCAAAATATTGCGTTTACAACGTCTGGGTTTACGATGTCTTTGAGTATTTCAAATACGGCGTTTTTGTCAGTGAAGTTAACTAAATGGCGAATTTTGCTGCCGAATAATATTATACATTGTTTCAAGAAGAAACATGATTCTTCCAAAAAAATTTGGTTTCTGAAACAATTGACTGGTTTGTCGGTGGATTCGACCGTGTAGGTCAATGATTATTCGCTGTGAACCGTTGCAGCGTCAGATTGCGGTTGGTCTTGTAAAGTGTTAATAGTATCTTGTCGAGATAAGGCGTCTGCTACTACATTTTCTTTTCCTGGTTTGTAGAAAACCTTAGCATTTGTGTTTCTGTCCGATACTGCAAAGGTGAGCGGTTGGTGATCGGTAAAGATGATAATTTGTTTTGTCCCGTACAAAAAATTTTGTAATTTACCCAAAGCCCACACTGCCTCTAGCAATTCCCTTTCATTTGTGGCATATTGTAATTCAGCCTGTTTCAGTGTTCGGGAAATCATACTGATTGGTCTACCTTCTTGAAACAAAACTGCGCCAATGCGCTTGCTGATGCATCAATGGTTACGTTGAATGGGTTTTTGAAATCTGGGTATATAAGTAGGACATCTTCTGATGCCAAAATATTCCGCAGACATTCAAATGCGTTGCGCTGAGTTTCGTTGAATTCAACTGCAACTTTCCTTGACATATGTTTACTTATTGAGCCGTTTTCACCCTTCAATATGTCTGTCAGAGGTCTTGCTATTGTGGCGAAATTTTTGAAAAATCTTTTGTTATAGCTCGCCAAGCCTAAAAATGATCTCAAACTGAACAAGTTCTTGGGTTCGACGTATTCTTTTATGGCTTTAACCTTTTCTGGGTCTGTTCTCGCTCCCCCTCTGGTAACTATAAATCCGAGGTACTCTATGCTATCCCTGAAAAATTTTGTTTTCTCTTGGGATACTCTCATGTTAGCGTCAATCAAGCATTTTAAAATCATTTCAATATGTCTGAGATGATCGGCTTCGCTTTCTGAGAATATTATTACGTCGTCTACATAGACGTAACATATTTTCCCGATGTGTTCTCTCAGAACATCATCTATGGCTCTTTGAAAAATGCTGCCTGCATTTTTTGTCTGAATGGTAGATGGCAAAATTCATACTTTCCCCCGTTTACCGAAAACGCGGACTTTTCACGATTCTGTTCTGCGAGGTTAATCTGGTGGTATCCTGATTTTAAATCTAAGGATGTGAAAAATTTTGCTTTTCCCAAGTTCGCGAGAATCATGGGAATACTGGGCATTGGATATCGGTCGGCGATTGTTTTTTCATTTAGTTTCCTAAAATCAATTACAAACCGCTTGTTCCTGTTTCCATCGGCATCAAAACCTTTTTTATCAACAACCCATGATGGGCTGTTGAAAGGGGACCTGGACGGTCGAATTATGCCATGTTCCAGTAGCTGTTTGATTTCGTTGTTTACAAAATCTGCGACACCCATAGGGTGGGGATATAGCCTAGTAAATACTGGCTCATTATCTGATCGTGGCCACGACCGAGGTGTCAAATGGTAATGCCTCGTTAGAGGTCGAAAACGCTTTTAGGTTTCTCAGGATCATTTTCCTGAACTCCTTTTATATTATCTCAGGAACCACTATATCATTAACGTCCGTGAAGTTCACACTGTCACAACTGTGAAATTGTAATTTTTCTGTTGTACCCTGGTATTCTATTGTCTTTTCGGTCAAATTCAATGTTACTCCAGCTCGCGTTAGCAAGTCGAAGCCTTTAATGGCGTCAAATGTGCCGAATCTATTGTAGTAAAAAGAAAGGGCTTGTGCGGTTAAATACTCTCATTGAGCACTTGTTTTTAATGTCACTGGAGCCGTGTATTGAGCTAACAGTGAAAGGGTTGGCAACCGGCTCCTACTAGTATTTTTAGTATTCTCCCAGCCAATTGGCGTTCGATAAGCGTCAACTGGGAGCGTTCCCTAAAAAATGTAGTGAGTCATCATTATATGTGGACACATTGTCATCGTCAATGTCGTTTACTGCAGCAGTGGCTGCCTTTTCATATTCTGCTACTTGTTCTTTGGAAGTTCTGGGGGCCTGCACTATATTATTTATACGCTGGCGTCTTGGGCCCGTAACACGTTCAGACGAATTCCTTCTTTTCTGTGCGTATTGGTCATTTGTCTGAATTTTTTCAAAGTTGCTCCGTTGTCTAAACTTCGGAATCTACTTCCATAGGTTCAGGGGCTTGTTCTTGTTTTTCCCTATTATTCGGTTCATGCCTGTTGTTTTTGTTTCTCCTGACATAATGCGGGGTTTTATCCTGGTCCTGCTCGTCTCTGTTATTTTTGTTTGATCTGCCCTGCGAGCGGCCTTTATTATTTTCACTAGCCTGAGCTCGTTTTTCAACAGCTCTGACGTATGAATTTGCAAAATTGGAAGTCTCTCGGCTGAGCCGAGAAAACAACTGATCTGAGCGATTTTTTTAAACCAGATACGAATGCATGAAGTGCATCGGATCTGACTTTTGCGTTGAGCAAATTCGAGCCTTCTTGTTCATGGGTCATAATGACTTTGTTCGTCACTAAAGTCAGTTTTCTTTCGACTTCTTCGTAATAGTCCACTAAACTTAAGTCGCCCTGCGTAACCATGTCTAATGCCTGGCGCAGCATGCGTAATTAGGTCTTATCAGCATAGGTGCAATCCAACCTTGCTATAATGGCATCAAAGTTTAGCACAGTGTTGTGCGAAAATAAAATTGCTCTCTCTGAACCCCTAATTTTGTTCCTGATTATGGTCACAGCTTGATAGTGAACATTGCTTCCATTATATGGTCTAAAAATTTCATATGAGTCGGTGGCTGTCTGCCTCCTTCTTCCTGAGTACCACTAAATTCCGGTACCGATTTTATGATGTCAAGTGAAAGGTCATAAGCAATTGCTGGGTTGGCAGTTATTCTCTCATACGTGATTACTTGTGGAACTTCTATACTTATACGTTGTAAATGTTCGTTCATTGTGTTAAGTTGTGCCGGGAATCGCCTCTCTTGCTGAGCTAAAGCACTCTCGATGAGAGCCTGAACCTGGTTCACGTCCATGACGTTCGTTGTCAAATTAACTCCTTGAATGTCTTGATTTGAATCCCAACTATCTTCACTGTCGTATTCTACCTTTACTGGTCTGTATGGACCTGGAAAACGACTCACGCAGGATCTGTTGGTTGACACTTCACAATTATTTTTAGCTAATCCGACTACAAATAACTGGTGAATTTTGTTTGGGTAAAAGAATTTTATCTTGCACACAATTACTTGCTTTTATTTTATTTCACTTTTTTTTATTCGGATTTCTTTCTTGAGATCACTGATTGAACTTACATTTTTGGAACAATCTAATCCTGACTCTCTAAGGTGTGAATCCTTTTCCTCTCTAAGGTGTGAATCCTTTTCAATTAAAAATGTTCCGTTGCCTCAGACGGGTAATCTCAGATGAACGGCAGCTTGTGGTTGGCCGTTCCTATTTACGGCGGGTAGACTTCAGGATGTGGTAGTAGCAGCTGAAGATTATGAAGAATATGGTGGGAAAGCAACTGGCTCTCCTTATCACTGGCCTAGGGTCTCAGCAATAAAAGATATTTAGTTTTTTAACGGCAAGTTCCGGAGCAATATATTTTCAGCTTGTGCTGTTGTATGATCAATATAAAACTAAAAGTAGAAAATGTATAAAGTGGAATCTAAAGCTAAAAGAGGAAATGTTTATGCAATGCTTAGAGACAGCAAGCCGACTCAACATACCATAGGCGACAACGTAGCACTTGCGGTAGCAGCAAGTCTCAGGTTACCGTCGTTGGTCGCTCTTGTTGAGTGTGCTGACCCCAAAATCGGATGAGTAAGCTTAATTATAGTGAGGGTAGATTAATAACTAATGCGAGTGGAGCCAATAAAGTATTGATATCTCTTGTTTGTTAACTTACTAACTTTGTGCAAATGTGTGTAACGGGTAGAAGAAGGCGTCGGAGACGCCATAAAGTATATATATTCTTGCTCAGGATCACTAGCCGAGTCGATTGAGCCATGTCCGTCTGTCTGTCTGGATGAACGCGCCGATCTCAGCTATTACAAAAGCTAGGGACGCCAAATTTAACATGAAGATTCCTGTATACCATACGCAGATCAAGTTTATTTTCAATTTGGAATAACACGCCTACCGCCCCCGCAAACCACCAATTTTTATTTACATGGCGATTTACTCATTTCTTAACGTTCTGCTTTAGTACATATATAGATAAATACTATATGAACTTATCCTCCAAATTGCAATCCGATCGGACAATAAACACTGAAGTTATTTGATAAACCATTTCGACCCTTCGACCAGCAAAGAAGTTGTCGATGACGTCAGAACTAAATTACTTGCGTAGGAAAGAAAAGGACAAACGATGCGAGCGCGAAGCGCGAGCTGTTTCTCGACTCTTCTTTTCCATGCACATGTCAATTACCGAAAATACATGTGCATAAATGTATACTAATACTCAACCAATAGATTGCGTGGTAAATGAATGCAAGTATTTACATGCTTGTGTACATATTCATAATATTCATAATATGCACATATGATTATTATTTAATAATTCATATTTTAGGGTCAGTAAAAAATACAAAACTATAAAATGCCATAAAATAAATATTAATTTTGATTACTCGATATATTGCAAGTTATCGCTATAGACCAATTCAAAATTTATAAAGAAATACCGATATATACTGCTCACACCGCTTTTTGCAGTCTTTCGCTATGAAAATTGTGGCGATAAATTATTGACAACGTATCGAAATTTATTGAATTTGATATAATAATATACGATTAAGTATTGTATATTATAACCCAGGGCATCAACCAAATAGTGAAACACTTTCATTGTTGTTTGATACTTCAATAATTATTTGATTGAATCAACCGCACTGTTTCGTTGTCTGCAAGCGAATAGAACGATTACTCTATAACATGTGAATGCATGTGAATGGTAAACCATGCCATGTGAATGGCATGAATGAATTAAGAATGAATCTTAATTCACAACTATGCATAAGTGTGACTTTTGTATTTTCAACACGCCACCTCAAAAATCACACTGATACAAACTGATTAAAAATTAATGAAATGAAAAATTACTTTCAGACGAGTGCATGCGTTTTCTAATGGTTGTATTCTTATTCTTTTCTTTTTTCTCTGGGGCTACTTTTATTGAACCAGCATTTGCTGCAAAGAATTGGGGAAACCCAGTAAAACCCAATTAGTTCAATCAAATAAAAATTTAACAAGATTCACTTAAATAAACTTAGTAATAGTTAGTCTAGTAATTGTTTTGGTTTGATTATGGTTATATATATATAAAAGATTCAGACTTCATATAAAAATTAATTTTGCTCATTTAGATTATTTTGATCATTCAAGATTCAGTTAGCCCCAGTTGGTCTCGCAGTACAATGAATCTGGCAGTTGGTAGTGGCTTTGTCAAAATATCAGCCAATTGTAAATCTGTGGAAAGATACTTAACACAAATTAGTTTGTTTTCAATTTGTTCTCTGGTAAAATGATATTTGATATCTATGTGCTTAGTTCTCTTGTGGCATGTGGGATTATTGGCTATACTTATACAACCTTGGTTATCCTCGAAAATAACTATTGGACCATTTAATTCTAATTTCATTTCATTTGTTAATGATTTTAGCCATAATGCTTCCCTTACTCCTTCGAATAAGGCCATATATTCAGCTTCGGTAGATGAAGCAGCAACAGATTTTTGTTTCATAGTACTCCAGCAAATTGAACAATTTTCAAACATTTTAAATATGTAGTACTTCTTTTGTCAGTCTCATTTCCGGCCCAATCAGAATCAACATACCCCATAAGAATTTTATTTACTTTCAAATTTCTTTTAAATGATAACTTTAAATTGACAGTTCCTTTTAGATATCTTAAAATTCTTTTAAGACATTGCCATAATTCTCTATTATTGTAGTTAGTATATCGACTTAAGATACTTATCGATGTACTTAAATCCGGTCGTGTACATAACATGACGTACATTAAACAACCAATCAAATTCCTACATGGTGCTTCATATGACTCTTCTACTTGCAAAGCCTCATAATTTATTTTGCTTGGAAGTGGAGTCCCAACTGGATTACAATCTTCCATATTGAATTTTTTTAAAACATTTTTAATATATGCAGATTGACTGAGACAAATTTGATCATTTTTTCTTTCAATTTTTATGCCAATAAAATATCGTATTTCATTTAGATCGGTCATTTGAAACTTATTCAAAAGATATGTTTTAAATTTAGACATTCTTTCAGAATCACAAGTAGAAATTATTATATCGTCAACATATAAGAGTACATATATATTTTTATGTATATCTCCTTCATCTAGAATATATACACATCTGTCTACTTCTAGACTCCGAAATCCAAAATTTTGCAATGCACTTTCAAATATCTCAAACCAGCATCTTGCAGCTTGTTTTAGACCATAAATGGCTTTATTAAGTTTACATACTTTATTTCCATCATACTGTATTAAACCTTTTGGAATTTTCATATAGATTTCATCTTTTAGTGCTCCGTTTAAAAAAGCTGTTTTGACATCCATCTGATGGATCAATAAATCATATTGATTTGAAAAAGCTAAAAGATATCTAAAACTAGAAATTCGTGCAACTGGTGCAAAAGTCTCATCATAATCCATCATATATTCTTGGGTGAACCCCTGGCTACCAATCTTGCCTTATATTTAAGTAAATTACCATTTTCATCTTGTTTTATACTAAAAACCCACTTGCAATCTGTGTCTATGTTTTTATCCTTAGGCATTTGCACTAAGCACCATGTATTATTTACAAAATGAGAATTCAGTTCGTCTTTAATGGCATCCTCCCACAAGGTTCTGTCATCACGAGTTTTAATCTCTTCATATGTATTGGGAATATCATTTAAGCACATTTGGGTATTCATCAGACACTTTTCTAAAAATCTATATGATAACTTTGGTTTATCTTTAATTCTCTCACTGCGTCTAAATTGTTCTTGATTTTTATTTTCTTTTATTTTATCACCAGTTTCAGCCACTGGATCGGTATTCTCGAGACAAGTGGAATTTTCATTTAGATTTTCATCAGACTTCGAATTCGTACAATCACAATTTTCCTGCAGTGGAAAATTCGACTCTTCATTCTCTTCAATTAGAGAATCACTGTACTGGTCAAAAACATCATGTTTTTCCACAGAGTCATTTTCATTTGAAGTCACCGATTTCATATTTATTTCATCCTCCACTACATCTCTAGCTGTCATAAATTTTTTTAAGTTCTCATACCACAACTTATAGCCATTTGGCTCATATCCGACAAGTATAGTTTTGATCGATTTCTCGTCAAATTTTCTCTTTCGCACTTTATTTAGTGCATATACTGTCGAGACAAATATCTTTAGATATTTCAATACTGGCTTCTTTTTATGCCACATCTCAAATGGTGTTTTTCTTATATTTTTTTTTAAGCTCTACTTGGGGACCTGTTAATTAAATATGTTGCTGTCAAAACAGCTTCACCCCAAAAACTTTTATTTAGTTTAGTACAGTTAATCATAGAGCGAGCTTTTTCAGTGATTGTTCTAATCATCCGTTCTGCAACACCATTCAGCTGTGGGGTATGAGGAACCGTTAAATGATAGCTGATACCTTTTTCGACACAAAATTCACGCATTTCATTAGAGAGATATTCTCTTCCATTATCAATATATAGATTAACCATTTTTAAATTGAAAGGAGCCTCACTCTTTGCTACAAAATCTTTAAATACAAAGAACACGTCCGATTTATAAGTTATTAAATACGTCACACAATAATGTGTATATTGATCAATAAATACTACGTAGTAGTTTTTATTATCAATAGTTGAGGGCGTAATCGGACCGCATACATCCTAATGAATTACAAATAGTGGGCGTTCAATATTTTCTTTATTTTTGTGTTTTTCAAATTTTAGTCTTGATTGCTTTCCGTTAATACACGCCTCACATAATTTACTACTATTTACTTGTACGTTTTTTATAAGTTCACTATCTTCAAACAAGCCATCTCGTTTAATTTCTAAGAATTTTCCAACACTTATATGTCCCAATCTTTCATGCCACAAGCGATACTCTGCATCATTTGATATTGCAGATGTATATACCTTACTATTTAAAGTAAATTTACCAGTCGGTACATTATACTCACATAGTCCTTCAAATACCAAATTACCGTTCTTGATTACTTTAATGCCATCCTTATTAAACTCGACGTACATTGCAGCATCTATCATCTTCTTTACGGATAGCAAATTGTGCAGGATTTCCTTACAATACAGCACTTTGTGTAATGTAATGTTGTTTACAGAATTGTTAAGTTTAACTTGTCCTTTTGCAGTAGCATAAACAAATTCTCCACGCTTTGCAATCTCAATAGCCACGTTTAAATTTAAATTCTCATACTCCGAAAATATATTAATATCATTCACTAGGTGATCTGATGCCCCCAAATCTAATACAGTGAGCATTCTTTATAAGCAACCTTTACACAAGCAACATGAAGCAACCTCTGCATTAGCAACTTTTTTTATTCCAAAATTTCTGTACAAGCAACCATGGTTTTATTTTTCATTTTAATTTTCATTCTTCCATAAAAATGGAGAAGAAAGGCAGAGTATCAATTTCTTTGAAAACAAAATTATTAATTTTAAATGAACTCCAAGATGGCAAGACACCGACAGAGATCTGCAGAAGCTACAACATCCATAAGTCGACTTTAACGAGGATAAAAAATAATAAAGAAAACTTGGAAGAATTCGCCTCAAAAACGTATGTTAATCAAAAAAAAATTAAGCGAATGAAGCCATTAAAAAATCCTGATCTTGATGATAAACTATACGCGTGGTTTTTAATACGGAGAGAAGCAAACGAATTGGTTTCAAACGAGATGCTCAAAGTTAAAGCACTAGATTTAAGAAGGTCACTCAATGGACACGAAGAGGGTCATATGGAAGAAGAGAGCAGAATCAGTATCGATAATGTGATAGATTCCTTCAACACCGCGGTAGAATGGGCAGAGGAAAATAACCTTACAAGCAATGAGATCTTGTTTTTGCGACGAATTCGAGAAATAGCAGTTCTTAAAAGACTTAATTAATATTATTTAAACTATGTAACAAAATATAAAACTGCTTATTTATCTAAAAATCACAAAACTGATTTTTCTTAAAATTTATACTCCTTTTTTCTATATAAGCAACTTTTTCTACATAAGAAACTTTTTTAAAAAAATTGGTTCAGATTCGTTGCTTGTATAGAATGCTCACTGTATAAAATTTACTTCGTCTGGCTTTTCAGTGTAATTTGCTAATTTCACCATAAATGCAAATGCGCATTTTTGCTGCGTTTCTAACTTCTTCTTCTCTCTTCTCTTTCTAACTTCTTCATTCATCAGAAATGCAAACGCACGTACTGGCTGTGTTTCTGTCGCCATCTGAGCCTGTCTCTCTCTAACATTATTTCCATCGGGAACATTCTGGTTTCCTGCCTGCCTTTTTAATTGAAAGCAATCTTTCTTTATATGACCCAATTTCTTGCAATGAAAACATTTTAGTTTAGATTTATTCTTAAAAGGTTTCTTCATAGATTTCCTAGCTTTGTTTTTGTATGTATTTTCCCTAGACTCTCGATCGCCTATAGCTTGCAGCACTTTAGCACTTGTGTCTTTGTTAATTCCTTTTAACTTAATTTCATGATCGAGTAGCCGTGTCTTAACAAAGTCTAATTTCAAATTGCTCTCAGTAAGAGTTTCTATAGCTGTTATTACTCCTTCATAGTTAGTCGAAAGTGTATTAAGTAGGTGAGCAATTTTGTCCATTTCGTCCAACTTGGCTCCGGCCGCAACTAACTCAGTTATCAAATCATCAAATAAATGAAAATGATTTACTAGCAGAGTATCACCATTTAGTTTTAAAGAGAATAATTGCTTGCGTAGTGAGAGTTGAGATGCCAAGCTTTTACGTTCATAAATAGTATCCAATTTTTCAAAAATCTGCTTTGCCGAATTTTCATTGTTGACAAAACTTAGAAAAGAGTCACTCAAATATTCTACTATGATCCCCTTTGCACTTCTTTCTTCCCGTTTTACTTCCTCGCTTACTTCTGTTTGTTCTTTCTCAATTACATTTAACAAATCGTTCTCCTCTAACAGTGCCCCAACTCGAAACTTCCAAATTGAATATTTTTCCCCGTTAAACGGTTTTATATTCCTCTTTCCTTTATCCATGTCTTTTTTTTTTGTTTTGTTTTTTTTGATTTTTTTGACCACGCGTCGTCGCTATGATAAAACTAACTGTTCTTTTTGCTTCTTTTGTTTCTCCGTCCGCTTAGCGCTTCTTAGAAACACTTCGTTGCTGTACTGTTATTACAGTTTTACACAAATGAAAAAAATGTTCGTCGTTTTTCTGAATCGTTATATATATATACATATGTATTTATTTCGTCAAACTTATATGCACTGGTTTACATATATATATACTAAACCATGTAATTCACTTTTAAGTTTAAATATTCTTATTTGCAAATTCAAAAATTCACTTGGCCGAAAATGTGACTGGGCCCATAACCTATTGAATCTAATATAATAAAATACGATTAAGTATTTTATATTATAACCCAGGGCATCAACCAAATAGTGAAACACTTTTATTGTTGTTTGACACTTCAATAATTATTTTATTTAAGCAACCGATTGAATCAACCGCACTGTCTCGTTGTCTGCAAGTGAATAGAACGATTACTCTATAACATGTGAATGGTAAACCATGCCATGTGAATGACAAACAACGACATGGTCCTCTTAATTCACAACTATGCATAAGTGTGACTTTTGTATTTTCAACAAAATTAATGCAAGGTGGCAGCGCACTGCAGTGTTATGATTAATTTGTAGTTTGCGATTAGTATTATACAATTAGATACTTTTTATGGCAAAATAAGTCCAAGGGTATCCCACTATCGCGTGCCGCTCGACTGTTGCTCTCGTTTTTGTAATAGCTGAGATCGGCGCGTTCATGCAGACAGACGAACATGGCTCAATCGACTCGGCTAGTGATCCTGAACAAGAATATATATATTCTTTATGGGGTCTTAGACGCCTCCTTCTGCCTATTACATATGTACATTTGCACAAAGTTAGTACACCCTTTTTTGACCATTTTCAAGGGTCGAAGGGAATAAAAATTCTTTTGAAAGTACCACTGCCGTCACTACTCCGAATATTGTTTCAAACGTTAAATCGCTAGTCACGGTAAAGCCCAAGAAACAGGCTTTCGTTTCTCGCCCTGCACCCGATAATTCGATTGAAGATTTATTCAATCAAAAATATCTGTACCGAACATTGTTGTAGAAAAGTTTGAATTTAACCTCACGCGAAATATTGCATCTTTTAAAATAAGTATTCCTGTAGACAATTTTCAATCTGTTTGCAGCGGAACCTTCTGGCCGCCGGACTTAATTTTAAAGCAGTATATTTTTCGATATTATGCCAATAATTTATTGCCGCAATTTCCTAAAGCGGTGTGAGCAGTATATATCGATATTTCTTTATATATTTTAAATTGGCCAATATCGATAGCAAGGTCTAAGAGTACAAAAATAATAATAATTATCAAAACAATTTTCCATTCAATGGTTATACTTAACTATTAGATAATTAAATTAAAGTATTATTAAAATATGCCTACATACATATTTACATATTTCCTGTCATTTAGATTTCTTAATTTCTAACCTATTCCAAACATTACAAACTCATGCTATCCTGAATACTAACAGATATCCTATTGTGATGGCTATGCAAAACCTCAAAAGTCCTAGCATTCATTATCTACAATAATATATTTGAAAACGCCCAATCAATATGTGTATCAATATTGGTAGTGGACGTTTTCAAATCTACCAAACTCCTAATTCCTTTGCTAATCAAAGAATTAAAAATACTCCCCTAAAACTAGAAAATTGCTGAATTATCTCCTCCAATTTTATTTTAAATGCGGACAGAGGAAAGTTTCGACTTTTATATAATATGAGAAAACTTATGGCATCAAACCTAAATATGCTGGACTCAAATACTACTGCGCCAAAAGTTTTTGTACTGATATAGGTATGGGATACTCTATCTACTAGCTCGTTCTTTACATAAATTATGATGCCTGTTAAAGGCCTAATTGATTCAAGTTGAACCACAATAGTGAACCCAGGTATTTCTACAGTTTCATTGCTTATGGAAGTTTCCACGAAGCATAATATTGATGACTGAAGCATCAGCTTGTCCGATCGAATATCTTCAAGATGGGAATTCAAGCTCTGAGTATTATGGAAGAAAATGTTAAGGGTTAATTAAATAATCGTAATGAGTACACACAGTAGTTTTTCAGTCCGCAATTTCTTCAATTGGGCTTTCACTTTATCATTATTTTGGGGAGACTTAGGAGGAACAAAGTTCCCAATAATGAATAATCCTAAAGCAGTAGTTGGTCTACTGCAAGCTACGTATAATGCAGCACGCTGGACTACCACTTTGCCATACGTAGCTCCCTGACTCTTATGAATTGTGATGCCTTCAGCAGGCACAATTGAAAACTGCCTACGGTCAATGTTACGAGTACTTTGTGCGTTATTTGAATATTGAAAACTGCGAACAATTTTCTGAATGAAGGATCTGTACGATGTGTACACTTCGAACGCGCGCAGATTCTCCTACAGTTTCCTCTGTAAATTTCATCCATAAAATGTTGGGAGTGTTGGATGTATTGAAATCTATTTGCATTAACACACCTAATGCCCCGTTTACTAATCCATCCCCTTTGTCTATATTGACCGTCATCATGTACTTGGCAGTATTTTTTAGGAGAAGAGACGTACAGAGTCCCTGTGTAGCGGAAGTTTTAAAACCCTTCACTTCTGGCCCGCCTTAATAAAATCTTCAGCAGTAGAGAAAAATTTCTCAGTAGCAATTGAGTTAAGTTTCGTTACATTGAATAAATCTATCTTATTATTATTACTAAACAGATGTGCATCATCGAGCACTGCCGATGGTTCGCATATTCTAGATTGGAAAAGGACGGTATCATCGGCTGTCATACAACCCGATGCCATATTATTTAAGGCAGAAGCGAAAATCTGATCGTCACGTTGACGCATTATCTCTGTGAGCTCAAAATACAAAAAAAGGTCCAAGAGATTATTTCATGGTCAGGGTCAGTGGTATTTGGATCGAAAATGAACTACCTGCTATCGGCTGTAACTGTGTAAGATCACAGAATACGATGATAGAAACACCACCAAAGGATAAGTATTTTTGAAAATTTGCTTCAAACGGGAATCTAAATATGTAAACATTAGAGAGCTAACCATTGATATTTCATCAATAATAATTAATTTAAGATCGATTAACCTTGAATGATGGGTATTAACTAAATCATGGCTTAAGGCCCTTAGAGGTGCTGAGCGAGATTGATTAACAGAAAGTGAATACATGGTATGCAGTGTCGAACCACTAATTCCGAATGCTGCTTTTCCTGTTGGTGCACATAAGAGTATTTTAGATCAGCTCCTGGTATACTGTTATACATTACGTATAATGACTTAAAAATTGCCGGCTCTAACAAATTCATAAAAACCTGTATTGATTTTGGCATTATGCAAAGCATGTGTGAAATATAGCATCTGCTTTAAATTAAGAGATCCAACTATATTAGCTAAGCTTTCCTAAGAAACTAAGGCTGGAAGCTTAATAAAACGATCATTACTATCTTCATCAATCATATCAATATTTCTATCCACATTTAATACATTTAGATGTGGATCTATTTCAGGCAATCGTAAAATTGTGAAGCCATCATCTACTACTTCCTGTTCTCCTACTTAATTATTCTCAACTTCTTCTTCCTCTCTAAAGTGGCTCAGAGCATCTTCTAGTTCCGTATTATCTAGTAAATTATATTTTCTGCGATTGTTCTCTACTAACTCCTGATTTTCCCTACAGAACAATTCACAGTCATGTGTGACTAAATCCAAATGCTCATCTCGCCATGGGGCGTAAAGCATTTTTAGCTCTCTGAAATAGTCCCTTGTGTATTATTTCTTTGGTTTAATATTTTTTCCTGTTTCTTCATTTATTTGATGGAGCAGGGAATGTCCCGCTCCATTCGAAGTAAATTCGTTAAATTGTTCTTATGATCTACATATAAAGGTTTCTTAGCCTTATTCGAGGAGCAGCGCTGCCGGCGTAGCCTGCAGCGCAGCGATGCTTATAAGCAAATCTTATATATATAGGTATATATGTATGTACTGTCGCCGAGCGACGCCGAGTGCTATAGGCACACATAGGAAGCGATCAGCGCTTGGCCAGCGTGAGATCTGCTGACCATGCAATTATGTATGTTAGCCCCCAAGTGGGTGCTGTATTACGCATACACTTGGGCTGGACTGTTTATGTACACATTGCAACAGAGTGCTACAATGTGCTTGTATATTATGATTATATATAGGTACAGTGGTTAACCGATATATGTGCATACTTCATCTCCCTCCTTTTGAAAAATAACGTAATATTATGAAGTTATTTTAAAGGTAGTTGATACAGTTGTTTTTAAGTACATTTATGTAATGAATATTTTTAAGTAAAAGCTCAAAAAGAAATTTTTTTTTTTTTTATTATTATTTTGATGCCTATATATGATCATACTATAAATATTTACGACGAAGCAATTTTTAATCTGTCTTTATGAACAGTTTGCTTTTTATTTTTATTATACGTTATTATAACGTTATTATTTTCTCCTATTTCCGTTACTTTATACGGACCTGTATATTTCGAGTCTAACTTATGACCTGTTTCGTTTTTTAATAGAACTTTATCTCCTACTGATATATCTAAGTTCCTTGCTTTCTTATCATAAAGTTTCTTATTTTTTTCTTTATGTTAATCTATCATAATTCTAGCTCTTTTATAGGCTACTTTTAATCTATATTTACTTTCCTTAGCATAATCATCTATATTATATAGGGGTTCTATTTTAGTTATGCTATTAAAATGTTTTGGCAAATTATTTGTTTTATCAAAG
This sequence comes from Zaprionus ornatus, assembly GCA_018904035.1. Classification (NCBI taxonomy): domain Eukaryota; kingdom Metazoa; phylum Arthropoda; class Insecta; order Diptera; family Drosophilidae; genus Zaprionus; species Zaprionus ornatus. Next base: position 136,250 of record JAEIFZ010000294.1, on the reverse strand, counting down.
ACAAGTTCATATGGACAATAGTTATGTGCTATTGATGGGGTTGTGTTAAAACAGTATACGAAATATTTAAGCCATACGTCCCAATCAGTTTTATCAACCGATATGTATGAACGTATATATTCATAGAAAGTTCAGTGACTTCTTTCGACTGTTCCAACTGTCTGGTGATGGTGTGCAGTTGATGTTATATTTTTTATTTTAAGATATTTGCACAAGTCATTTATCACTGAATTCTTATATTCTGTTCCCATGTCCGTAATGAACGTCTTCATTGGACCGTACTTTAGAATAAAAGATTCATAAATTGCTTTAGCGACAGTATTTGCGCTGAAGATATTTAGTTAAATCATATATTAGTGTGATTGCATATTCATTGCCATTTCCTGATTTTGGTAGCGGACCAATAGTGTCCACTATCACCCTGTCGAAAGCTTTTATTGGGGATTCTGTTATTGTTAAAGGAGTTATTGTATTTCTTATCGCTTTTGATTTTTGGCATTTCTGACATTTTCTAATGTACTCAGTTATAGCTTTAGACATACCTTTCCAGTAATAATATCTTTTGACCTTGGCCAAGGTTTTTGTGATGCCTGTGTGACCTCCTTGTATTGGATCGCCATGAAATGTAGCTTCTTTTTCTTTTAATTTTTCTATTAGGGTCACCGGGTTGAGTAGCGCTACTCTCAATGAATTTAATATTTTATTGCCCATTATTTTGAAATTATCAATTGAAACATGTTCATAGATATTTTCCCACGGTGCCACTTTGAGTTGGCTGATTTCATTTATACCGGCTTGCATTTCCTTTGGAAAAAGTGACCTTAAGTATTCCATTAGTATATAAATCGCTAACATCATATCTTACAATAATTTTCTTACCATGTTTAAAGAAACATAGCATATTTTTATATGCAAGGTCACTACTTTACGTAATTCGTCATTTTTGATGACTTCATATACGTTGGGCTTTGAAGCTTTTTCTATAGATTGCTTAGGCAATTCTATTTCTTTATCTCCTGCGCAAGATTTTTGTCTACTTTGATATCTTGTAGTAACTTTCTTTATATTTCTTGTAGTTCTTTGATGGTTCTTCTTGATAACGCATCAGCTACATAGTTATCTTTTCCCTTTAGATACTCAACTGTAAAATTATACTCCTCTAATTCAAGTCTCATACAAGTTAGTTTAGAGCTCGAATTTATCAGAATAACAGCTGTTTTGACAGTGAAATGTCTACCATAAATATATGGTCTGAAATGAGTTATTGCCCAATGAATTGCTGCCAATTCTTGTTCTGTTGTGCTTTTGTTACTTTCACCCTTGGTAAACGCTCTCGATGCATATGCCACTAGAAGTTGAAGACCATTTTTGTGTTGAGTTAACACTGCTCCAAAAGCTTGTTTACTTGCATCCGTTATTATGCAAAATTCTTTGCTGAAATTTGGGTATTGTAATAAATTGGGATTAACTAGTGCCGATTTGAGATGTTGGAAGGCATACTGGCATTCTGGGGATCTTGCTGGTAGAATTAATGAGTTATTACCAAAGCTGTATGTTATTGTCACATGTATTGGGAAATTCAAATTATCATCTTGAGCCAATCTTCTGTTTGATTAAAATCTAATTGAGAATTGAATTTCTTTATGAAATCAATGCCTAATATTCCATCACATGGGATTAAGAAATGTGAATCTACTATATGAAAATCGTGTGGAATTATGTAATTGCCTGTCTGTATCTCAATTGAAGTTAATCCTTTGGATTGAATTAATTCTTGTCCTATTCCTTGAATATTAGTTTTATTGTTTCCTTGAATATCATTAAAGATATCAGAATTTTCTTTTAGAAGAGAAATATCTGCACCTGTGTCTATTAAAAAGACAAGTTTCTTATTTGTTTTTACATAGACAAAATTAACAAATATGTTTTGGCTAAGATTAATTGTGTGAACCTTGTAACTATTTATTGTTGAGCAGCTAAAGGTTGTTCGGAGTTTCCCGAGCTATTTTGGGCTACTCTTATATTTCCTTGATTGCTGTTATTTTGGCCTCGGTTCGAGTTGCCACGGCCTCTAGAGTTTCCATGTTTGCCATGTCCACAAAATTTAGCATGAAGATTCCTGTATACCATACGCAGATCAAGTTTATTTTCAACCGCCCCCGCAAACCGTCAATTTTGATTTACATGCCGATTTACTCATTTCTTAACGTTCTGCTTTAGTATATATAGATAAATACTATATGAACTTATCCTCCGAATTGCAATCCGATCGGACAATAAACACTGAAATTGTTAGATAAAACATTTCGACCCTTCGACCAGCAAAGAAGTTGTCGATGAAGTCAGAACTAAATTACTTGCGTAGGAAAGAAAAGGATAAACGATGCGAGTGCGAAGAGCGAGGTGTTTCTCGACTATTCTTTTCCATGCACATGTCAATTACCGAAAATACATGTGCATAAATATATACTAATACTCAACCAATAGGTGGCGTGGTAAATGAATATGAATGTATGCAAGTATTCACATGCTTGTGTACATATTCATACTATTCATAATATGCTTACGTGCACAGTAAAAAATACAAAACTATAAAATGCAATTAAATAAATATTAATTTTGATTACTCGATATATTGCAAGTTATCGATATAGGCCAATTCAAAATTTATAAAGAAATACCTTTATATACTGCTCACACCTCTTTTTGCAGTCTTGGGCTAGAAAAAATTGTGGCGATAAATTATTGACAACGTATCGAAATATACTAGTATGTATTTACTAGCTTTATAATATAGACATATTATTATTATTATTTAGAAATTTATATATTGACTTTTTATTAAATAAATATTAATTTAGATTTCACGATATATTATGAGTTATCATATCGATAGCTTATAATATATATACATGTTTGGAAAAAATTTACTAACATTTCATATACTATGTTTTTTTTAATATATCTATATTTTGTAATATAACTTAGATTCTTTAGATCATTATTATAAATTTAAGGTTTCGCGCACTTTTTAATTGCGGCGATAAATTATTGGAAACGTATCAAAATTGTTGCAAGGTGGCAGCGCGCTTTATTTTTATGTTAATTTGTAGTTTGCGATTGGCGTGTTCGGTGTCGTCGTCGATAGTCGATTAACATTTGTAATTGCTATATTAAATATAAAATAATATATAATTAATTCGCGTGTTCGTGGTACATTTAACATTTAATGCAAATTAATATAAGTCGGGTATATAATAATAAGTAAATCCTCGTGTGTGATTATTATGCGTTAACGTAAAATTTTTTATGTGTATGAATGATTGTGCATTTTTGTGCATACATACATATACTTATGTGTGTATAGACACTTCTGAAGTGTGTGTGATTGTGCGTGAATATCGGTATCGGTTCGTTTCCGCGATTCAAATTGGAATTTTCGCTGGAATTTCTTGCAGGTTTAATTTATTATTTCTTTGATTTGATTGATTTTGTTCTTTCATTAGATATTTATTTTCATTTAAAATATAATTACCATATAATATATAATATACATATATTTATTTAAATACATGAATATAATTATAATATATAATATAAATATATCTATTTAAATATATGAATATATTTATATATATAAATTTATTTTTATTTATAAATAAATATACTAACTTTATATAATATATGTAACTAGATATTAATTTTTGATAAATATGTATTCAAATTAAATTAATTAATAAGAATTTTATTTTTATCATATATATTATTTTAAAACTTATATATTAGAAGATGCCTAGACTTAAGAGAAAGTCAGTTTGCAATAGGAGTCAAACACAGCGAAAAAGAAATCGTTTGAATAGGTCAGATATAGACTTTTCTGAGCAGGAACGCGTAAATAATCTAGAGGCACATAGAGAACGTTGGCAAAATTTCGAATTAAGGGAAACTGAAAGGGTTAGAGATAGTCAACAGCATCGAGTCCGCAGAAGTAATAGAACATTTAGGGCCATTGAGCAATTACCGGACACAATTCGTCAGACTACTCTTCGGGCTTCTTCGCCAATCAGATTACAAGAACAACTTGTTGACACTTCACGTCGTTCGAGGCGCAGGCAAGATGCTGAGTTTCGATCTCAGGAAAGAGAGCGGGATGCAGTTCGTCGCCGTGTACGTCGCAGTGATTCTGCAATTAAAACAGACGAACAACTGGCTGACACTTCGCGTCGTTCGAGGCGCAGGCAAGATGCTGAGTTTCGATCTCAGGAAAGAGAGCAGGATGCAGTTCGTCGCCGTGTACGTCGCAGTGATTCTGCAATTAAAACTGACGAACAACTTGCTGACACTTCGCGTCGTTCGAGTCGCAGGCAAGATGCTGAGTTTCGATCTCAGGAAAGAGAGCAGGATGCAGTTCGTCGCCGTGTTCGACGAACTGATCATTCAACTAGAAATGCCGAACAACTTGCCAATACTTTGCGTCGATCGAGGCGCAGGCAATGTCCACAATTCAGGTCCAACGAAAGCGGACGAGATTCTGTTAGAAGGGCGATTCAGCGACAAAATCAGGAGACGCGAATTTTAGAAAGGGCAATATATAGAAGTCAAAGGTCTCAGGTTAGAAACAATCCTATTCGTAGGATTGTTGAGCAGGCACGCAATACTAGTGCACGCCGCAGTGCTCGAATTCGAGCTCAACGTGAGGCCTTTGAAGCCCATAGGAATATGTCGCAAAGAGTGAGTCTATATAGGAGTATTTGCACCAATAGGATAGCAGAGAATAGGAGAAACGCGTCCCGCAATAGAGTGGACCGTGCGAATACCCTTCCAGATGATAGGATATCGCAGGTTAAAACTAGTTTAGATTGCCTAATAGCCAATTTTAATAAGACAGTCAAGCAGGGACCCGATCAGGTTTGCATAGGTTTTGGTTTGTGGTTTCCACATCAAGTGGACAAAATTTCGCGTGAGGTCATAGAGGAAAAGTGTAGTGAGGCAGATAGTGTTGATATTTTGTATCTTTCCTCTATGTTTCCATCCCATAATAATAGGTTTAGCTTTTGCAAAACCTGCAGCCGCAGTATTAAGTCAGGGAAAAAACCAAAGGCTTCTATTACAAATGGCCTAAATTTTCCGGAGCTTCCGGAATGCCTGAAAGTCTTGACGCCTCTAGAAGAAAGGCTGATTTCTCCCCGTCTTCCTTTTATGATCATAAAGTCTCTTGGATATGGACGTCAAAGTGCCATTAAAGGAGCAGTGATCAATGTGCCAATTCCAGTTGCAAATGTTGTAACTTCCCTTCCCAGGGCATTTAATGAAGCCGAAGTAGTTCAGATTCATCTTAAGCGTAGGATGGAGTATAACCATGATTTCATGGCTGAAACCATAAGGCCCTCAAAGATAGTTGATGCAATTCAGTATTTAGTGAACACAGAACTTTATAAGAAGCACCAGGTTACTATCAATGAGCAGTGGTTGTCTTCTTACTCAGCTGAGACTGTACCATTTGTTGCGTCAGCAGACGACAGGGACATTGTGTGTCAAATGTTAGAAAAGGCAGCACAACCTAATGAGGGCTACATTAATGCTGTAAGATCAAGTATAAAGAAACCAAAAGTTTTTTTGAAGCGATCTTTTGCAGCAATCAAGCTTAACGCTTATAACAAGCACCTCCTTTTGTTGCAGCGAGCAAATATGGATATTCAGTTTATTTTAGACCCCTATGCTTGCTGCAGCTACGTCGTTAATTATATTAACAAGTCTCAGAGAGGTATCTCAATGTTGATGCGTGAGGCAATCAATGAGATTAAAGACAATAACAATGTAACTATTAAGCAAAAGTTACAACATTTAGGTAACAAATTTATATTTGGCACTGAGATATCCGCTTTTTATAGCTACTGCAAATCAGAACGAGGAGCTCGCCAAGAAAATGCAGATGACTTTGACGATGATGTGCCTAGGGCTTCTGAATCAATAGTTTACGCTCTTCGCGATAATAGTGGCTTCATCAGAAAGAGGACCACTGCGTGCATAATTAGGTATAGGAGATTTAATGTCAATACAGAAACAAGTGACTATTTCAGAGAGCTAAAAATGCTTTACGCCCCATGGCGAGATGAGCATTTGGATTTAGTCACACATGACTGTGAATTGTTCTGTAGGGAAAATTCGGAGTTAGTAGAGAACAATCGCAGAAAATATAATTTACTAGATGATAGGGAACTAGAAGATGCTCTGAGCCACTTAACAGAGGAAGCAGAAAATTTATTTATTTATTTATTTAGTTTATAGTCGAACTATGATCAGTCGACTTTTTTAAAAGAAAAGAAACAATTAAAATTAGATTTAAATTATTTAAGTTGAATTTTAAACTAGAGGTAATTTTAAATTAAAGGTAAAACCTTAAATGTAAAAAAAAGAAAAAATTAAAAATTGTTCAAATGTGCAAACTGGGATAAAGAAAAGCCGATCCAACATTTGTTGCAGAGGATTGGGGAAAACCCAGTAAAACCCAATCAGATCAGGAGAGTTAGTGTTAGTAACCAAATGTAAGAGTGTTAAAGCATGCAGTATGTTGAAAGTACTACTATGAATACAAAGAAGACAATTATGTGTTTGACTAAATTCTAGATAAGTGGGCGAGGAGTTGTAATTTTAAGCTAGATATCAAGTTGTTATTGTTAGCTACAATTAAGTATAGTTTATTATAGTCCGAACATAATACCCTGAATGGCTCATGCAGGGCATAGTTCGAGCTACAATTGGGAAGTTTTAGAGGAAGGTAATTACGGGTGATTCTACCAGGGACAGAAAAGTGTAGTCTACTAAGTAAGTCGCTACTATCTATGTCACCTTGGATAAGGTTGTTAATAAATATAACACCAAGCATGGTTCTACGATTAGCTAGAGAAGGCAGATTAAGTAACAAAAGTCTACTAGGATAGGAAGGAAGTCTTGAATTTACATCCCAGTTAAGGCCTCGCAAGGCAAACATTAAGAAGTTTTTCTGTACGGATTCAATGCGGTCTCTATGAACTGTGTACTGAGGGTTCCAGACACATGATCCGTACTCGAGAATTGGACGAACAAGCGAAGTGAAGAGAGTCTTAGTTAAGTAAGGATCGTCAAACTCCTTAGACCATCTCTTAATAAAGCCGAGTACACCCATAGCTTTATTAACCATTGATGATATATGTTCAGAAAACTTGAGTTTTCGGTCCAAACGGACACCTAGATCATCAACCAGGGAAATTCTTTCCAAGGTACAACCACAAAGAGAGTATGATACGTACTTTGGGCAGGCCCGTGAGAATGTCATCAGCTTGCATTTTGAGCTGTTCAGATTAAGGAGATTTGCACGACACCAAGAAAAGAAACAATCTAGGTCAGATTGAAGGCGAGAATGACAGGAGTCGTCTCTAAATTGAAAAAAGAGCTTGACATCATCCGCGTACATGAGAGTACGTGAGTTAAGTATGACCGTTGGGAGGTCATTGATGAAAAGTGTAAAAAGCAGGGGACCTAAGTGGCTTCCCTGAGGAACACCAGATGTGGCATGAACGGGATAGGAACGAGTATTTTTAAAGAGGACTCGTTGGGTTCTGTCACTCAAATAGCTCACAATCCAACTAAGAAGTTTTGGTGAGAAACCGAGAAGATTTAGTTTATGTGCAAGAAGGGAATGGTTGACTGAGTCAAATGCCTTACTGAAATCAGTATAAATGACATCAGTTTGAAGATTTTCCTGAAATCCTTTTACCACAAAGGATGTCAGCTCAAGCAGATTTGTCGTGGTAGAACGACGCTTTACAAATCCGTGTTGAAAAGGGGATATAACGGATCTACTAAAATGCTGCAAGTGAGGAGTAATAACATTCTCGAAGAATTTCGGTATAGCCGACAATTTAGAGATACCTCTATAATTGCTTGCATCAGACTTGCTGCCCTTTTTATGTAAAGGGATGATAAAGGATTCCTTCCATATGGATGGAAACGAGGCAGTTACTAAGGACAGCGAAAATAGTTTGAGCAATGGCTTACATAAGGAGTTGGCACAGTATCGAAGTACACAGGCGGGGATACCATCGGGACCTGGTGAGAAGACTGGTTTAACCAATCGAAGATCCCTAATAAGTGAACTTTCATTCAGTAAAGGTGTGAAGATGCCATTCGAGCTTGGTACGCTATATGGATAGGAGTGAATGTTTGGCGTAGAGGAAGAATAAGTTGTTTGAAAAAACTTGGCAAACATATCGGCAATGGCCTGATCTGTGTTCGCCTCAGCGTTATCGAACATAAGTTTAGAAGGAAAGCCCGCTGACCTACGCTTCATGTTAACAAAACTATAAAACTGTTTAGGATTCTGAAAGAACTGAATCCTACATCTGGTCAAATAGTTTTTATAACACTTCGCGTTAAGCACGGTAAAATTTGCCCGAGCAGTTAGGTAGCGGGAAAAGACAAGCGGTGAGTTTTTCAGCTTGTATTTCTTAAATAAGCTACTCTTCAAGTTTTTTAAGCGAGACAACTCTTTTGTAAACCAAGGAGGCCTACTTGAGCTTGTCGGATAGAAACACGGAACACAGATATCAAAAGCAGAGTTAAGGGTTTTATAAAATATATTGATAGCCACTGACATATCAGTTGATAGATAAAAGTCAGACCAATCACAATATGAAATTAAATAATTTAAGTGTTCAAAGTCTGCTTTCTTGAAGCAGCGCACGCGATTGCACGGCTTTACACTTTTATCCACAAAGCTAATACCCAAGTCGAGATTCACTTCGAAAGTGGGATGATAAGGATCTTCAGGTAGGGAAAGAGGTTGTGCCCTGTCTAAAATCACCCTGGAAGGATCTGAGACGAAACATAGATCAAGCGATCTGTTTAAAGTGTTTTTGACATGATTAACCTGCGACAAAGACATGTCAAACAAACCGTCAAACAGATCATGTTGCCGGGAGGGCAGAAGGAAGTTTCCCTCCGCAATGGATGTCCAATTACATTCCGGGATATTAAAGTCACCCAGGACTATGAAATGATCTCTGTCTGATAACAGATTAAAAATAGTCTTAATTGCAGACAAATGTTGCGAGTAGACTGATAATTCCGATGACGGCGGAATATAGGAGCAGGTTATATACAAGAAAAAACCGGGAAAGTGTAGTTTTACACAGATTAATTCGATGTCGAATTGAAACTCCGGCTGTAAGAGGTCCGACATAATGGAGGAGTCTACTGCAATCAGTACTCCACCACCCCGTCGGTCAGGTCGATCAATCCTGTAAGTTGTATACCTATCTGGAAAGACTTCAGAGCTTAGAATCTCTGGTTTTAACCAGGTTTCGGTAAAGGCAATAATTTGGGAAGTAAAGGCAAGACTATGAAGATAAAGACTAGAGATTTTACTACAGAGGCCTCTAACATTTTGATAGGAAAGAATTAAGGAAGAAAGAATATTTGTGTGTCCCCTAGCATTTTCAAAGGCATGAAGAGAAGAGAACTTCATGAAAATGAGAATAATCAAGTAGGAGAACAGGAAGTGGTAGCTGATGGCTTCACAGTTTTAGGATTGCCTGAAATAGATCCACATCTAAATGTTTTAAATGTGGATGGAAATATTGATATGAATGATGAAGATAGTAATGTCCGTTTTATCAAGCTTCCAGCCTTAGTTTCTCAGGAAAGCTTAGCTAATATAGTTAGATCTCTTAATTTAAAGCAGAAGCTATATTTTACACATGCTTTGCATAATGCCAAAATCAATACAGTCTTTTATGAATTTGTTGGAGGCGGCGCCGGAGTCGGAAAGAGTCGACTTATATCAGCAATTTTTCAGTCATTATCCGTAATGTATAACAGTATACCAGGAGCTGATCCGACATCTGTTAAAATCCTCTTATGTGCACCAACAGGAAAAGCAGCATTCGGAATTAGTGGTTCGACACTGCATTCCATGTTTTCACTTCCTGTTAATCAATCTCGCTCAGCACCTCTAAGGGCCTTAAGCCATGATTTAGTTAATAGCCTTCATTCAAGGTTAATCGATCTTAAATTAATTATTATTGATGAAATATCAATGGTTAGCTCTCTAATGTTTTCTTATTTAGATTCTCGTTTGAAGCAAATTTTCAAAAATACTTCTCCTTTTGGTGGTGTTTCTATCATCGTATTCGGTGATCTTAGACAGTTACAGCCCGTAGGAGGTAGTTGGATTTTCGATCCAAATACCACTGACCCTTACCATGAAATATTTGGTACGTATCTCTGGGACCTTTTTTTGTATTTTGAGCTCACAGAGATAATGCGTCAACGTGACAATCAGCTTTTCGCTTCTGCCTTAAATAATATGGCATCGGGTTGTATGACAGCCGATGATATTGTCCTTTTCCAATCTAGAATATGCGAACCATCGGCAGTGCCCGATGATGCAATTCATCTGTTTAGTAATAATAATGAGGTTGCTTTATTTAATGTAACGAAACTTAACTCAATTGCTACTGAGCAATTTTTCTCTACTGCTGAAGATTTTATTAAGGCGGGCCATTTGGAACCAGCTAGGAAACAAAGAATATTAGAAGAAGTGAAGGGTTTTAAAACTTCCGCTACACAGGGACTCTGTACGTCTCTTCTCCTAAAAAATACTGCCAAGTACATGATGACGGTCAATGTAGACACAGGGGATGGATTAGTAAACGGGGCATCAGGTGTGTTGATGCAAATAGATTTCAATACATCCAACACTCCCAACATTTTATGGATGAAATTTACAGAGGAAACTGTAGGAGAATCTGCGCGTTCGAAGTGTACACATCGTACAGATCCTTCATGGTCTCCTATTCAGAAAATTGTTCGCAGTTTTCAATATTCAAATAACGCACAAATTAACATTGACCGTAGGCAGTTTCCAATTGTGCCTGCTGAAGGCATCACAATTCATAAGAGTCAGGGAGCTACGTATGGCAAAGTGGTAGTCCATGCTAATTCCAGAATGCAGCGTGCTGCATTATACGTAGCTTGCAGTAGAGCAACTACTGCTTTAGGATTATTCATTATTGGGAATTTTGTTCCTCCTAAGTCTCCCCAAAATAATGATAAAGTGAAAGCCCAATTGAAGAAATTGCGGACTGAAAAACTACTGTGTACTCATTACGATTATTTAATTAACAGTTCTGCCCTTAACATTTTCTTCCATAATACTCAGAGCTTGAATTCCCATCTTGAAGATATTCGATCGGACAAGCTGATGCTTCAGTCATCAATATTTTGTTTCGTGGAAACTTCCATAAGCAATGAAACTGTAGAAATACCTGGGTCCACTATTGTGGTTCAACTTGAATCAATTAGGCCTTTAACAGGCATCATAATTTATGTAAAGAACGAGCTAGTAGATAGAGTTTCCCATACCTTTAGCAGTAGAAAAACTTTTGGCTCAGTAGTTTTTGAGTTCGGCATATTTAGGTTTGATGCCATAAGTTTTCTTATATTTTATAAAAGTCCAGACTTTCCTCTGTCCACATTTAAAATAGAATTTGAGGAGATAATTCATCAATTTTCTCGTTTAGGTGATTTAGGGGCTAGCTTGCTAGTTTTAGGAGATTTTAATTTGTGCCTCAAAACCTTTAACAGGTGTAAGAGTATTTATAATTTTTTGATTAGCAAAGGATTAAGGAGTTTGTTAGATTTGAAAACGTCCACTACCAATATGGATACACATATTGATTGGGCGTTTTCAAATATACTAGATAATGAAAAGATTAGTGCTAGGACTTTTGAGGTTTTGCATAGCCATCACAATGGGATATCTGTTAGTATTCAGGATAGCATGAGTTTGTAATGTTTGGAATAGGTTAGAAATTAAGAAATCTAAATGACAGGATATATGTAAATATGTATGTAGGCATATTTTAATAATTTAAATTTAATTATATAATAGTTAAGTATAACCATTGAATGGAAAATTGGTTTGATAATTATTATTATTTTTTTATTTTTATTTGGACCTTGTTATCGATACTAACCAATTTAAAATTTATAAAGAAATACCGATATCTACTGCTCACACCGCTTTAGGGAATTGCGGCGAAAAATTATTGGCAAAATATCGAAATTGAAGCAAGGTGCCAGCGCACTCCAGTATTATTATTAATTTATAGCTTGCAATTAGTATTATACAATTAAATACTTTTTATGGCAACATACGTCCAAGGGTATCCTACTGTCGTGTGCAACTCGACTGTTGCTCTTGATTTAACTAAATTGTACACAGTTTTACGTGATATTTTGTACGACTCAGCTAATTTGGATGCAGAAGTACCAGCCTTAAATTTAGTGACAATCTTGGCTCGATGCTCAACTTATAGCTCCTTTGTTTTTGCCATTTTACAAATTAAATGATTAGATGTATCTATTAATTTAACTGTTAACAGTTAGTTTAAGTTCCAATTAAGGGATCAACATCAACTAGAACTTCACTTACTCAATGCAAATCAAAGACTAATCTTCAATTTGCACAGTGTAAATAATTTTGACGCGTAAAAATTGTGTGTAAATACTTCTGACAACAGACAAGCATCAGTTCAATGCTTCTAGTTTTAGCCCATAAACAGTTATTTTTTCCACTTCTTCGTTCGTTTGCTTCAGTATAGAGGTAGAAGCACGACAAATACCGTTATGTGCGTTTCTGAGTACATAGCAGCAGCAATAAGCGATCAAAGTTGATAATTAACGTTGTGTAAATACTTTTGACCACCCATAAAATTAACGACATAGCTGCAGCAAGCATAGGGGTCTAAAATAAACTGAATATTCCATTTGCTCGCTGGAACAAAAGGAGGTGATTGTTATAACCGTTAAGCTTGATTGCTGAAAAAGATCGCTTCAAAAAAACTTTTGGTTTCTCTAACTTGTCGTGGAACAAAAACTTGTTAAAATCGTTAAAATTATCTACGCTTTCACAATCAACTGGAAAGTCGAATTTTTGAATTTTTTCGAAATTCCTACGATGCTTGGCCAAATTTGGAACATTTTCTTCTAAAGGGAGGAGAGCAACGTCCGGGCAACTATTGTAGAATCAGCAGTAATAAACTGATCAATAAAGGACTTCACAGGCTTAAATGTGGACTCATTCTTTAGGTCGAGCTTGGGGCGTCTTTCAGCCAGAACATGCCATGTATATGTGGAGAGCCTCTTTGCTGAAACTCCACTCGCCAATAATACTTGATGACCTGGTGACAACCAAAGACACCGCCTTCCTTTTTCATCAGTTTTAAAACCTTTCTATATTGAAAATCGAAATATCTGGCACAGGTCACTGGGTCTGCTCTAATGAGACGAGCTTTCTCATTAAACCCCAAATTTAACGCTTCTTCTTCGGATACTTCTAGCTTGTTTACATTTTTACAGAGCAAGACTAAAAGCTCTGGCCACCTAGTGTAAATGGTGAAGCCAGAGAATTGGTAAAATTAACTTTTTATTTTATTTGATTAGAAGTTGGAGGCAGCGAAGGTGCCGCTTCCAACGTTCAGTTGAATCTTCTTTTGACATTGTATTCTTAGTGTCTAAGTAAGCCTAAAGCTTATCGTGGAGAGAGATGGTTATGCTTATGCTAAACGTTATGCTAATTATGCTAAATATTACATGTGCAATTATGCTCTCTTAAGCTGGAGCGCTATGTAACAGAATGCAGACATTCTGTTAAATGTTATGTTAAATGTTACATGCTCTCTTAAGCTCTCTTAAGCTAGAGCGCTATTTAACAGAACGCATCCACGTGCACATTCTGTGAGAGCGCCGATCCGCTCTCTTTCTGTTAACATTCTAACGGTGTGTACAGTAGTTATTAAATATGTATGCATACTACATCTCCCTCCTTTTGGAAAATAACGTAATATATGAAGTTATTTTAATTTTAATTTTAATTTTTAATTAACAAAGGAAGATTTTCTTTTCTTTTTGTTTGTTTTCCTTTTTTTTTTTTATTTTTTTAATATATTGAATTACAAATAAGTATAGAAACGTAGATGAAGTATTTTTGTCTTAGCATGGCCATACTAATTACAATTGTGAAATAAACATTTTTAACCTGTCCTTATGTACTTTCTGTTCTTTGTTCTTTTTATTTCTAATTACTATGTTGTTATTCTTTTCTATTCTAATTACTTCAAATGGTCCTATATACATTGGTTCTAGTTTATGACCTGTTTCGTTTTTTACTAAAACGTTATCTCCTACCTTTAGTTTAAAATCGCTAACTTTCTTATCATAATTGTTTTTTGTTTTATTTTGTTGCTTTCTAATAATATGCGTGCCCTCTTGTACGCGTTTTCTAGTCTAAATTTAACTTCTTTAGCGTAGTCATCTACGTTATATATAGGGTCTATATTATCTATGCTACTAAGTTGTTTTGCTAAGTTACTAGTTTTACCAAATACAAGCTCATATGGACAGTAATTATGTGTTACGGATGGTGTAGTGTTAAAGCAATAAACAAAATATTGTAACCATATGTCCCAGTCAGTTTTATCTACTGATATATATGAACGTATGTATTCGTTGAAGGTTCTATGACTTCTTTCGACGGTACCTAGTGTTTGGTGGTGATGAGCTGTAGACGTTATGTTGTCTATTTTTAAATATTTACACAAGTCGGTTATAATGCTATTTTTATATTCTGTTCCCATGTCCGTAATGAACGTCTTCATTGGACCGTACTGCAGAATAAAAGATTCAAATATAGCTTTTGCGACTGTATTTGCATTTTTATTGGGAATTGGTATGGCAACTAAATATTTTGTTAAATCACAGATTAGAGTGACTGCATATTCATTACCATTTTCAGATTTAGGTAGTGGACCAATAGTGTCTACTATCACTCTGTCAAAAGCGTAAGTGGGTGTCTCTGTTAGTGTAAGGGGTGTTTTTGTATGTGTCGTTGTTTTAGACGTCAGGCATTTTTGACATTTTTTTATGTACTCTTTTATATGACGTGTCATATTTTTCCAATAATAATATCTTTTAATTTTCGCTAGCGTTTTTGTTATGCCTGTATGACCTCCTTGAATTGGATCGTCATGGTATGTAAACAGTATCGCTTCTTGATCTTTTTGATCATATATTTGGGTCACCGGCTTGAGTAGCGCTACTCTTAATACTTTTAATAATTTATTGCCCATTCTTTTAAAAGAGTCCATTGAAATCGTTTCAAAGATCTTTTCGCTCGGTGCCACTTTGAGTTGGCTGATCTCGTGTATACCGGCTTGTGTTTCAAGCCTTTGGAAGAACTGACCTAAGTCTAGAATTCCATTGGTGTACAGATCACTAACACCAATTCTTGCTATAACTTTATTTCCACGTTTAAATAAACATTTTGATTCAGTTATTCGCAAGGTCACTACTTTTCGTATTTCGTCATTATTAATGACTTCGTATACGTTGGGCTTAGAAGCGTTAACAAGGGTTTCTTCTCGTTTATTTATATTTGTTTCTGCGCAGAAATTTTTCTGTTTACTTTGTTGTCTTGTAGTGACTTTTAAGACGTTTGCTGACATATCCTTCAGTTCATTTATTGTAATACGTGACAGTGCATCTGCCACAAAATTGTCTTTTCCCTTTAGATACTCTACAGTGAAATCATATTCTTCTAATTCCAACCTCATGCGTGTCAATTTAGAACTTGGATTAACCATTGAAAAAAGATATGTGAGTGGTCTGTGATCGGTTTTTACTAGGAAGTGTTTGCCATAGATATATGGTCGAAAATGTACTATTGCCCAGTGTATCGCTGCTAACTCTTGTTCTGTTGTACTCTTATTACTTTCACCCTTTGTGAATGATCTAGATGCGTATGCAACTGGAAGTTGGAGTCCATTATGGCTTTGAGTTAAAACTGCTCCGCATGCTTGCCTACTTGCATCTGTTATTATGCAAAATTCTTTGCTAAAGTCAGGATATTGTAGCAAGGTTGGATTCATTAACGCTTGCTTTAAATAATCGAATGCGTTCTGGCATTCTTCTGTCCATTCAAAAGGAACATTCTTTTTACATAATCTCGTTATGTGCCGTGAATAGTCGGCGAAGTTTTTTATAAAACGTCGATAGTAATTGCAGAATGCAACAAATCGTCTAGCGCTATCTGCATCTGTGGGAATTGGATACTTTTGGATGACGTCATATTTCTTGTCATCAGGCAAGATTCCTTTATCAGTGCATTTATGGCCTAAAAGGTTACTTCATGCATGAAGAATGAACATTTTTCTGGGTGTAATTTCAGGTTATACTTCCTACATATGTCAAAGACGTTTGTTAAATTTTTAACCATATGTTTTTCGGAGCAACCAATTACAACCAAGTCGTCCATGTATAGGAAAGCTTGCGAAGGTTCTAATCCAGAGAATGCTATAGTCATCATTCGTTGGAATGAATTGGGCGCTATTTTTAAGCCGTATGGCAGTCGCGTGAAGCGATATGAGCCATTGCTCGTTGAAAATGACGTTATATTTCTACAATTTTCATCAAGTTCTATTTGATGAAAACCAGACATTAAGTCTAGACATGAGAAATATTTTGCTCTTCCTAATTGATCGAGTATATCGTCTATTCTAGGGAGCGGAAATTTATCGGACAGTAGTTTTTTATTTATTTGACGATAGTCTATTACTAATCGCCATCTTTTATTATTAGAATCCGGTAGAGCTTTTTTCGGAACAAGTAGCAGTGGGCTGTTGTATTCTGATACAGATGGTTCTACTATTTTGTCTCTAATAAGTTTTTGTACTTGGGACTTTATTTCTTCTATGTGGTTATGAGGGTTTCTGTAGTTTTTTATATAAACTGGTTCATTGTCTTTCAATCTTAATTTTTGTTTATAAAAATTATTTGTTGTAATTGATTCGGTTTCAAGTCCGAATACATCACTGTATTGTATGCATAATTTTTCAAGTGTGTTTTTGAAAAGTGGCGGAAAATTTTTTTTTAGCTTTGCCAATACATTTTCCATTCTTTCTCTTTTGTCGGATTTAATGACGTTGTAATTTTCTAATGATTCATATTCTATTTTATCTAGGTTCACCATTTGGTTATTTGCTGTTGTATTTAGTAGTCGGACAATAGCCATGTTAGCTTTTGCTACCATATTTGCTATAAAAATACCAGGTTGAATTTCTTGATTAGGTATTAATATATCAATATTAGACGGACTTATTGAAATTCTACGGATTACTTCGGATCTTGCTGGTAGAAGAGTTGTGTTATTTCCAGCATAATATGTAATTGGTACATAAATCGGATATTTTAAGTTATTGGGTCTAATTATTAACCAGTCCTCATTCGTTTTGAAGTCAAGTTGACAATTGTACTTCTTAATAAAGTCAATGCCTAGTATACCATCACATGGTATTGGAAATTTAAAATTAACAACGTGAAAATTGTGTGGTATTACGAATTTTCCTGTTTGAATTTCTGTATTGATCATTCCTATGGAGTGTTCGACTCCTTGGCCTATGCCTTGAATATTTATCTGTTGATTATTATCAACGTTCGTGGATTCTATGACATTTTCTTTTAAAAGTGAAACGTCTGCTCCAGTGTCTATTAGGAATGTCAAGTTTTTGTTTGTTTCTACATTTGAAAAATTTGCATATATATTTAGATTGAGATTGATCGAATAAACTAGTTTTGTGTATCTAAAGGTCCTTGTTGGTTTTCCGAAGAGCCTTGTGTAATTCGGACATTGTTGTTATTGTTATTTGTGTTGTTATAACTTCTACCTCGATTGGGATTGTTATTACCGCGGTTACCGCTTCCTCGGTTACCTCGGTTATTGTTTCTATTTCTGTAGTAATTGTTATAATTGTTAAAATTTCCATTATTGTTTCTGCCTCTATTTGAGTTGCCATTACGGTTGCCTCTATTATGACGACAGAACAATACTGTGTCGCTCTTCCCAGTTGCGTCGGTACAGCTACCAACGAACTTTGAGATAGCGTCGTTCATTGTGTTGAAAGTACCAGCTTGCATTATAAGCTTTACTTTCTCTATGGAACAATTTGTGGTCATAGCCTTGATAGCAATTTGTGTGCTATATTTATTGGCTAGTTCGAGTGGAAGTCCATCACTAATATATGCACTTTCAAGAGCTTTAGTCATATGTTCAACCTCTTTTGTATATTGGTTGGCAGTTTTATTCTTTTGTTGAAGGTTCATCAGCTTTGCTGTTATCACTTCAACTGATTCACCTTTAACGTTTCTTCTAAGACTTGAAATTACCTGTGTTATTGTAGTTTCACTGCTTATTAGATTTCTCGCTGTGCCTTTTAGTTTGGTTTTTAGAACCGAAACAGCTAGAGATTCATATTCTCCTTTAATTATGTTTATTATATTTAAAGCATCTATAAAACTTGTCAAGTTTTCAGCTTTACCATCAAAGTCAGGTATAAGCTTTGATGCTGTATTTAGGAAATCAATATTGGTTTGTGCCATTGTATGTTCTGTTTTTATATTATCGGACAATTCTTGACCTGATAGTTCAGCTAATGTTAATATAGCTGGAATAGTTAAGTTTAATAGATCTTTTTCCCTGATATCGGTATATTTTTCTTCAAGCTTGGTGTCTTCTAAATCAATTTCTTCTGTTTCTGTTGATTCCGATTGTTCGTCTGCATAAATCGTTAAAGGGGTATTTAGTATTTTTGGAATTGATATTTCCAAACTAAATTTCCTTTTAACTGTTATTAAATTTAATCGAAGTTTGATTAATAGTCTTGATAGCTCAGACCAGTTTTCTGAATTGATTATTTTCCTATGTTCATGTATTAGTTTTCGTGCTTCATTAAAGCAATCGACTAATATTGACGCATGTTTTTGTATTGTATCTGCCTGTATAGGCCTATTCGGCGATAAGCACTTATAAGACTTATCGAATTGAATTTTTATGTTTCTAATCAATGTGCATATTTCATGCCATTCCATTCTTTTGTGGATATGAACTTTTTCTTTATGATAATGCTAAACTCAACTCTATCATGTTTTTCTCTAATTGCTTTTAGTGTAGCCATACTTTAAGTTGATTTTAAAATTTTTGCCAATGTTTTAATTAATATATTTTTTTTTGTTTTTGTAATTCATTATATTCAATTTATTTCATTTCTTAAGGTAACAAACTAAATATGTTATTATTTGTTTCAATGTTTTTTTTTTTTTTTTTGTGCTCTCCTTTTTGAAATTTTTATGTTTTTCATTTTTTTATGTATAATTTTTAAGGACAATTTGTGCAATTATTATTAACATTGTATGTATTATTGTGTATATATATTTTTAGTATATTATATACATATATATTTTTACAATATATTTTTTTTTTTACTATTTTCGGTAAAATTTTTTTTTTAATTACTGCATTTATATTTTTTTTTTACATTTTTTTTTTCTGCCTAGTGCTTTGTATAGCTTTACGGGCTATACTTCTAATCGAGCGGAGATGGTTCCGCACAATTTTATAAATTTTTTATAGATAAAAAAAAATATGCATCGCAGTGCAATCAAACAAATTTTGCATCGCAGTGCTATATATAAAAAAAATTGTTGCGCCACTTTCTTCCCTCGTAGCGGTGTGCGAAAGTGGCGGAGTGCCCCTCTCGCTGTTGTTGTTTCTGCTGCTGATGTCCGGGGCCTATTGGATTAGGCGGGGCCGGCGCTGGTCTTCGCACTGGTCTTTCGTCCTAAACATGTGGATACGCATGTTGCTGCGTACAACGGTCCAGCGCAGTCGTTTGGGCAGACGTCCGGCTTTTTCGGCAACGGCTTGGGAGATTGTGGTTTTTGAATCGAAGTTTCGTTAATGTGTTTTATATTTGCTGAGTGAGTTGTGGGGCAGAGCTTTCTTTGCTGGAGGTTTTCTCTTAGAAAATCAAGTTCGGCAGTTAACTTCTGTGCCGTTGCCCATGGGGGCGGCGTTTTGTTGGTATATAATAGCCACTTGATATGTGCTATTCTTTTATTTATTTTATTTTTAAGGCCTCCGCGTTTACTCATTGCCACACTCTACTCACTCAGTGTTTTTTTGGCTTTATCCAGTCTCCAATCTCCGCCGCACGTGTTTGCGGTTTGCCTCTCACACTTGTTGTTTCTTATGTTGTTGTTGCTGCTGATCTCCCGCGCACGTGGTGCTTCTGTGGATGCTGCGAATGCTGCGGATGCTGGCCGTGCTGCTGCTGTGGACGTGCACGAGGCTGACGCTTTACTTCGGTCAATGGTATACCAAAGATTGCTGATGTTGGCGTGGCTGGTGCAGGAGTGCGGGTTGCAGCTTTGCTACCTTTGTCTACCAGGAGGGAGGATCTCTTCTTCCTCCTGATGCGCTCCTTGTTTTTGTAACTTTTTTTTTTTTAGTTTGTATATGTGGCTGTCCTGTCACGGTCGCCATGTAAATGGTGAAGCCAGAGAATTGGTAAAATTAACTTTTTATTTTATTTGATTAGAAGTTGGAGGCAGCGAAGGTGCCGCTTCCAACGTTCAGTTGAATCTTCTTTTGACATTGTATTCTTAGTGTCTAAGTAAGCCTAAAGCTTATCGTGGAGAGAGATGGTTATGCTTATGCTAAACGTTATGCTAATTATGCTAAATATTACATGTGCAATTATGCTCTCTTAAGCTGGAGCGCTATGTAACAGAATGCAGACATTCTGTTAAATGTTATGTTAAATGTTACATGCTCTCTTAAGCTCTCTTAAGCTAGAGCGCTATTTAACAGAACGCATCCACGTGCACATTCTGTGAGAGCGCCGATCCGCTCTCTTTCTGTTAACATTCTAACGGTGTGTACAGTAGTTATTAAATATGTATGCATACTACACTAGTTTCCGCTGCGGAAAATGTTATAAAAAAAGTTGGAAGCCCTACCTGCCTAATCATAGCCATCACTTTCTTTTTCTCGTCCTCCTAATGAGCAGGAGACGTGCGAATACCTTTTAAAAGCCTATAGCCATCACCATGAAGTATTAACCTATTTAAAGTTTCATTACGCACATCAGCAGCCGAAATGCCTTGAGTGGCAGAGTGCTTACGTAAGCAAATTGATGTGCTATTACTAATGCTAATCATTTCAAACTTGGAACCCACAAACCTTTGCAACATATGCAAAGCTGATCGGGTCCCTGCTTGACTGTCTTATTAAAATTGGCTATTAGGCAATCTAAACTAGTTTTAACCTGCGATATCCAATCTTCTGCAAGGGTATTCGCACGTTCCGAAATTTCAAGCAACTGGCTCATTGCTGAACAGCGTCGAGACTCGGACATAGCCGAAATCGTGAGCAAATTAAAAGATTGTTCTCTTGCTGAAGATATTGCGAAAACCTATGAACTAAGGGCAGAAGTTCTTTACCGAAAAATACAGAGAAATGGCAGAACACGCTGTTTACCAGTGGTACCGCGTTCCTTCAAATGGTCTGTTATAAACAAGGTGCATGAGTCGATAATGCATTTAGGTTGGGAAAAGACACTAGATAAAGTTTACGATTTTTATTGGTTTGCCAATATGTCAAAATATGTTAGAAAATTTGTTGACAATTGTATCACTTGCAAAATGTCCAAATTTTCGTTAATAGTTTGTCCATTATTGTCTGGGTAAGGGGTGATGAGGAAAGTAGGCTGTTCAACTGTGTTTGTGGAAACATTAGGAAAACTTCGTTAGTACCTATATTATACCAGGCAGAAGTTTTTATGTCCATTAAAGTTTTGTAGTTAACGTTACGTGAATATTCCTAATCGGGTTAATTGTGAACCCATTTCGATGTCTTCAATGTACTCAGTAAAGTGTTCGATATTAAATATTAAAAGGGAGATTTTTTGTTATTTTTTATAGATTCTGAGTGGGTGTTTATCATCACCGTTATTAAGGTTGTCAATAATGTGATTTAGACTGCTAATATGAAAGGTGCTTTGGGATAGGGATGAAATTTGGTGTTCAAAATTTTGTCTGTCGTCTTCGTCTAGTGTACCGAAAAGGTATTTGTAAGTAGAGCCTAAAAAGTTGAACAGTCCTCGTTTATTGCGTTTTGTTATACGTATTCCGTTCATTTCTCTTTTCAGTTTTTCAATTAAGTAATTTATTTGTGTTATGTTATTGGCCGATAGTCGACGACTAACCTGAATTTTGGTTTGCCAGATGCGTCTATCTTTTTGGGAACAATCCATAAGGGACTGCAATAGGAAGAGTCGCTTTCGCGTATAATGCCTTGTTGTAGCATTTCCTCAATTTGTTTGTTAACTTCAGCTTCATAAGCAAAAGGATATGAATGGGGTCATTTATGCACTGGGTTTTCGTGAACTGTTTTGATTTCATGGCGTATGATGCTTGTAAAAGTTAGGTTTTCCTTATTAGAATACTGGATGTCTTTAAATTCTTTTAGTAATTGTGTTAATCTATGTTTTTCTTCATTGTTTAAATGGTCTAGTCGGTATGTTTAGTCTGAGTTTATGTCATTGTCCAATGCATAGTTTATTTCGGCTGTATAGTGGTTTTCTTGTAAAATTGCTTCAAAATTTTTTGACGAATTTCCGTCAGAAAGTTCAAGTTCTTTATGAAGGAATGATCTTCCATTGATAATTGTTTCTTTTCTAAAATAATCTATACAACCGTTGTTTTCCATTAGTACTTTCCTTCCTAATAGAATGTCATAAAATGGTGAAAACGAATGAATATAAAATTTCTGCGATTACTGAAAAAGCCCATTGGCCGGTAGATTTACGAATTTATTTAGTTTTGAATAGCCTGTCATACTTCTGACAACTATTTGTTTATCATAAACTTGAAGATTGAAAAAGTTTGAGTTCATCATGTTTATTGATGAACCAGTGTCAACTATGCATCGGTATCTGTGATTATTAAACATGATCTCTATGTATTGGTGGGTTCCCAGGCTGGTATTGGAAAATTTGCGGCTTGTTGAATTTGCTGATTTGTATACGTCTCGTTTTGTGTGTCTTGTAATTGATCGTCGTGGAACTGTTCGTCGTTGTTATTATCTTGGTCAGCAATGTTATTGTAATCTAACACGTATTGATGGTGACTTTCATCTGTCTCCATACGTGATTGACCGCTGCCTTCTCTAAAACGCCTTTTCGGCACTCTTGGTTGTTGGGGGGCTGATAATAGTTTCGGGTGTCGTTCTGTCGGTCGCGAATTAAGTCTGCTCTGAGTTCATTAAACAATGGTCTGTTCTGATCGAATTGTTGTTGTCTAGACGGAAAAGCTTGTTTACGAGGGGTTTGGTTGTTTACATTTGGGTTTTGGATCTGCGTGGGATTTATTAATGGGTTGAAGGGGGTTACGAATTGTTGAGTGGCATGAGAGTTTTTGTTTTTATTTGTGATGGTATTAGTGTTTAAATTTAGTGAGTTTGTATTAAGTTTTGGACAGTAGTCTGATTTCTTAGAAATTGGGTCTTTTTTATTTATTTATTTATTTATTTATTTATTTAACGTCAACTAAAACAGTCGACTTAAAATTAAAATTAAAATTAGATTACATCAAATTAAAATTGGAAATTTAAAAAAAAAAGAAAATAACTTAGATTTTAAAATTAAAATTTTGCAATAAGTCAAGAATTTAAAATTAATTAAAAATATATATTTTTAAATTTAAGCTGGGGATAACAAAACAAGAATTCTCGATCCAACATTTGCTGCAAAGGATTGGGGAAAACCCAGTAAAACCCAATCAGATCGGTAGATTTATATTAGTTGTTAGCGTGTAGTGTTAATTGATTGAGGATAGACAGTTTAACAGAGTGAAGAGAGGACTCGGAGTTGAAAACTCTAGACAGTCTGTTGTAGTCAGCACAGAGAACTCGGAAAGGATCATGCAAGCTATAGTTAGTATTACAAAAGGCCAAGGATAGTGGCATAAAATTACGAGTAACTCTAGTAGGAATACAGAAATTAAGTTGAGTAAGCAGAGTAGGGGAATCTATATTGTACTTTATTAGCTTTACAATAAACATAACGCCTAACATAATACGACGGTTAGTTAAAGAAGGTAGGTTAATTAGAAGGAGTCTACTAGAGTATGGTGGTAAGTCTACACCCGGAACCCAATTAAAACTGCGCAAGGCAAAGAGTAGAAACTGCTTTTGAACAGACTCAATTCTATCTTGGTGAATATGGTATTGCGGCGACCACACGCAAGACCCATATTCAAGAGTTGAACGAACAAGAGAAGTGTAAAGCAACTTTGTCGTGTAAGGATCCTCGAATTCTTTGGCCTATCTTTTGATGAACCCGAGTAGTCGAAATGCCTTATTGACAATTTGTGTAATGTGACGATCAAATTTCAATTTATGATCAAAGAGGATACCTAAATCAGCTACTTCAGATATTCTTAAGAGTGGGGATAAGCTAAGATTGTAATTGATGACATGATAGTTACATCTGTAAAATGACATAACCTTGCACTTCAAACAGTTAAGATGCAGCAGATTATGGCTGCACCATTCAAAAAACAAATCAAGATCTGTTTGAAGAACGTTATTTGAAGGATCATTGTGTGTCAAACAGAGTTTAACATCATCAGCATAAATAAGAATGTTAGAGTGAAGGAGTATTGAAGGAAGATCGTTAATAAAAAGGTTAAATATCAATGGTCCAAGGTGGCTTCCCTGAAGAACACCAGAAGTAACTAATATCGGCTTAGAAAGACATTCTTTAAAAGAACTCGTTGAGATCTGTTAGTTAAATAATCGGATATCCACAGAAGGAGCTTTTGAGGAAAACCAATGAAATTTAACTTATGAATTAAGAGATTATGATTTACGGAGTCAAATGCTTTACTGAAGTCAGTATAGACCACATCAGTTTGCATTTTGTTCCGAAATCCTAGATTGATGTCAGATGAAAATTCTAAAAGATTAGTAGCTGTTGATCTTGCCTTTATAAACCCATGTTGATGGGGTGAAATTATAGATTTACACATAAAAGTTAACTGAGCCGTAAAATTTTTTTCAAAAATCTTAGGAATTGCGGACAACTTGGAAATACATCTTTAATTCTTCACATCATGATTAGAACCACTTTTGTGAAGAGGAATGGGAAAAGAGTTTTTCCAAATAGGTGGGAAATAACTATTGGATAGTGACAAGTCAAATAGCTTATGAATTGGCTTCAAAATCGAATCAGCACAAAATCTAAGTACGCATGCTGGAATTCCGCCAGGGCCAGGATAAAAAACGGGTTTTATCCATTTAAGATCAATTAGTAGAGAGGTTTTGTCGATAGAAGGACAGAAGACAGTGTTAAAATTTTCTATACTATAAGGGTATGGATGTAAAGGGGAACTATAAGGTTCAGTTAAATAAGTTGATTGAAAAAAGTCCGCAAACACATCGGCGGCTGCCTGATCATTAGTTGCTTCCTTATTTTCGTATGATAGAGAGGGAGGAAATCTACTTGATTTACGTTTTAAGTTAACAAAGTTATAAAACTGCTTTGGGTCCTGAGCAAACTGCAAACGTCAGCGACGCAAAAGAGACTTTTTGTAACAATTTGCATTCAGAGCAATAAAGTTTGCTCTTGCAGCAATATAACGTGTAAAATCAGAAGGATTACGAGTTAATTTAAACTTTTTAAAATATCGCGATTTCAAATCGTGAAAACCAAGGAGGCCTATTTGACTTTACGGGAAAAGTAACAGGAACACATTGATCAAAAAATGAGTTCATAGAGGAATAAAAAAATGAAATGTATTTATTTAGATCGGAACATGAATAAAGAAATGACCAATCATGTTCCAAAATTAAATTCAATTCAATTTTTGAAAATCGGTCCTACGAAAACAACGTGATTTTATTATAGGGGAAACAGTTGCGGTTTGCATAGAAGTTGGCAGAGTTAGAACCAAGTCCAATGTAGGATGATAGGGATCTTCAGGAAGAACTAAGGGATTCATTCTAGAGATTCTGTTTAGTAAAATGTCAGAAGAGAAAATTAAATCAAGCATTCTACCACTACAATTAGGAACAGTATTTATTTGATAAAGAGATAGCTCCGAAAAGCCATTTAAAAAAGAGTTAAGACCTTCTTGTTGGGCAATTTGTCTTAACTTTTGGACAGTTGAAATGTCATGCCTTGCTAAGGTCATGAACAGCCTATCAGGGAGTGAGCGTTGAATAGTATTTTTTATTGTAGTTGTCATTGCTTGTGAATAAACTAATGTGTTATTTTGGTTGTTTTCTAAGGCTAACTTCTTAATAATAATAGTTGACTTATTTTCTAATTCTTCACTAAATTGTCGTAAATTACCTTTGTAGGGCGTGCAATACAAACGTCGCAAAAGTTCCTCCAGGGGGGTTTGAGTTTTAAATTCGACGATCAGAGCTTCCTTTAGGGTAGACCATTCGTTGTGAAATCCAAGTTGGCAGACCTTCTCAGCATCTCCGATGACCTGTAGTTCAATGGCTCCATATATGATGGCTTTCTGAAGAGGGTAGTTCGTCGGGTATAGGTTGAGCAGGAATTCAATTCGTCTTGTTAATAATAAAGTGGATTTCTTTATTTTAGTTTTAATGTTTATTTATTTAATTTAGTTTGTGCTTCGTGCACTTCCATTCCGTTGTACATATTTTGAGCAAGAGAAGTAATTATGTTAATTTAACATTACGTTAAGTATTTGATAACAGCCGATTTAATCTTATGCTAATTAACATTACATATCGAGGCATACACATTTATTCCAACACGCCTCTTAAATTTGTTGTCTTCGTTTTATCTTACATTACTTTAACTTTACAGCATTTCTATTTCTTATAAATTTTTGTTTGTCTAACGCTTTGGTTAACATGTCTGCTATATTAAGTCTAGATTCAATCTTTACAATGTCTATAATACCTTTTTCATAATTTTCGTTTACATAGTGATACTGCACTTCAATGTGCTTCGAATTTTTGTAAAATTACCAAATTTAGCAATCGCTACTGCGCCTGAATTATCTTCATAAATCTTTATCGCTTTTTCGTTATTAATATTAAATATTTCACATAGCATGTTTTTGACAAATAATATTTCTGTTACTGCTTCCGACAGGGCAATGTACTCTGCAAACGTTGAGCATTTTGTTACAGTGTGTTGTTTGTGAGTTTTCCAATATATTATATTTCCATACATTCTTATTATAAATCCCGTTGTGGATTTTCTATCAACATTATCTCCTGCATAATCTGAGTCTACCATACAATCTAGTATTTCATTATTTTTATTCTCTTCAAAAGTTAAATTCAAATCTCTTGTCTTATATAAATATTTTAATACTCTTAACGCGTATTTATAGTGTGTTGAATTATAACAACTTTGATATCTGCTTAGATAATTTACGGAATATGATATATCTGGTCTTGTACCTGCGCTTATATATAATAATTCACCTATCAAGTTTCTGTATTTAATTTTTTCATCACATTCAGTTGCTTGATCTAATTTTAAGTTTGTTTCCATTGGAGTTTCGTACAGTTTAGCATTTTCGAGATCATACTTCATTGCTAGTGATTCAATATATCTTTTTTGATTTAACGTCATTTTCTTACTTTCAGTACTATAATTAATTTCTATTCCAATATAACTGCCGATTTTTCCTAAATCTTTCATTGTAAATTTGTTCATTAAACTGTCTTTTATTTCTGTTATTTTTGTTTTGTTCTTACTGCATATCAGGATGTCATCTACGAATACTAAGATATATACTTCATCTTTATCCGCTCTTTTTACATATAAACAATAATCGTAATTGCTTCTCTTAAAATTTAATTTGTCGAGATATTTATGTAAACATTCGTACCATGCTCTTGGGCTTTCTCTCAATCCATATAATGCCTTAATCAATTTATAAACTTTGTTTTCTCCTGTTTCGTAACCCTTCGGTTCATTTACATAAACTTCTGATTTTACATAGCCATTTAAAAAAGCTGTTTCGACATCCATCTGATTTATAAACAGACCATTTTTACAACAATATGATAGTAATACTTTTAATGTTTGCATTTTTCCTACTGGTGAATATACGTTTTCTAGTCGTTCTCTTTGTTGGAAACCTCTTACTACTAGT
Organism: Zaprionus ornatus; assembly: GCA_018904035.1. Taxonomy (NCBI): domain Eukaryota; kingdom Metazoa; phylum Arthropoda; class Insecta; order Diptera; family Drosophilidae; genus Zaprionus; species Zaprionus ornatus. Next base: position 108,167 of record JAEIFZ010000294.1, on the reverse strand, counting down.
CTAGCTTTGTAAGTCCCATCACTTTTCTTTTTGTACACCCATTTAACATCTATAATCTTTTTGTTTATCGGTTTTTCTACAATTTGCCACGTATTATTTTTATTTAAGCATTGCATTTCTGTGTTCATTGCTTTGAGCCATTCTATTTTTTCATTGCTATTCATCGCCTCTTCATAAGTGTTTGGTACAATTGCATTTACATAATTGATATAAATAAAATGAGTTACTGGGTTACCGTATAGATTTACTGGGCTTTTCTTTCTATTTGATGTTCTCTGCACTGCTAAATGTTCTTTGTTCTCCTCACTCTCGCTTTCATCGCTAGTTTTTGAATTAACTTCGTCCATGTCATTTAGTTCGTGTGTCTTAGCGTTATCTTCATAATCTTCTTCATTTTCATTTATTTGACTTTCATTATCATTCTGTTTGTTTTTCTCTAGGCAAATTAATTTTGTTTTCTCTTCTACAACTTGAACATGTCTTGCGTTTATTACTCTATTGTTTAGTAAAACTCTATATCCGTTTGTATTATATCCGACTAAAACTCCTAATTCCGATTTGTTATCCCATTTGCTCTTTCTGCGTACTTCCGGAACTCTAACAAAAACTCTACTTCCGTATATTTTTAAATTTTCTACATTTGGTTTTATGCCGAAAAATATTTCGTATGGGCTTTTATTAACTGCAGTGTTTGCGATTGTTCGATTTTTTAAATAAGCTACTGTGTTCATAACTTCTGGCCAATATCGCCTATGAATGTTTGCCTCTCTCATCAAGCACCTACCAATATCCATTGCCGATCTATTGTATCTTTCTGCTACGCCGTTTAATTCATGTACATACGGTGGACATGTAGTTAACTGAATTCCCTTATATTTTACAAAGTTTGATATTTCTCTATTCATATATTCTTTACCGTTATCGCATTGTATTTGTTTTACTTTCTTACTGAACTGATTCTCAACATAATTTACATATTCTTTTAAGCAGCTCGCAGTTTCAGATTTATTTCTAATACAATAAATTCTCGCGCATTTACTAAAGTCGTCAACAAATGTCAAAAAATATTTTTCCCCACAATAACCTGTTGTGCTGTGTGGTCCGTTTAAGTCTGTATGTATTAACTCTAATGTTTCTTTAGTTTTCTTTCTATTGTTCTCGAATGGTTCGTTTGACATTTTACTTTGTATACAATTCGCGCATTTCATTGCGGTATTCTCGATTTTATCAGGCAGACCATCTAGCATTTTACTCTTAATAATTCTATTCAAATATTGAAAATTTACGTGGCCTAGTGCCCTGTGCCATTTTGCCTTTTCAGTTAATTTTGTTACATTTGTGTATATTTCATTTGTTTTATTTTTTAGCATGAAGCTTTTTACATTATATAAACTATCAATTTTATTTGCAACTGTCAACAATTCTCTTTTTTCGTTGTAGATTTTTGTATCATTATTTCTGGCTACGACTGTACATTTATTTTCAGTTATCTTTGATATGCTCAGCAAATTTTGTTTTATGCCTTTTACAAAGTATACGTTTTTAATATTGATCAAATTTTCATTGTTGTATGTTCTAAAATATGTTTCTACATTTCCAATCTTTGTCGCTTGCAATTGTTTGCCATCGGCTACTTTAACATCAATCGGATTTTTTAAATTTACAAAGTTCTTAAAAAGTCTACAATCGTTTATGATGTGATCAGTGCATCCACTATCTAATAACCAGTTTACTGTAGTTTCGTTACTACTTTCGCTGTTATTACATTTTATTATTTTTTCGTTTCTTATCATTCTAATTGTCCATGACTGTACGCCGTCGCTGTTTTCTTGTTGTCTTCCTTGGTTCCCGTCTCCTGAGTAATGTCCACGTCCAATTCCACGTCCTCGACCACTTCCATGACGTTGACCTCTGCCTCGACCGCCTCTTTGATTCGTATTCTGATATCGCCGCCTGTTGTCTTGTTGTTGTTGTCTGTTTTCGCCTCTCGCATTTTGCTCAGCATGCCAGCAGTCCCTCTGGATATGACCTGTTTTGCCACACACATAGCATTCTTTTTTAGTTTTGGTGTTAAATGTGCTTACGTTATTTTGTCTGTCCCCTGGACCTCTGTTATAGCTTTTTTCTTTCACTTTTGATTTTACGTACTCTACCGTTCGTTGAGCTTCCGGAATCACGTCTAAGAAGTCTCCAATGTAACTGTAGCTTGTTGGTAGCGCTTTTAACAGATACCGCATTTTTTCGTTTTCGTCTATGGTGCCTCCAGCGTTTTTAAATTTATTCACTGCTTTCTCGAATTCAATAAAAAATTCTTCCACTGTTTCATAGTCTTTTAGTTTGATTTCGTCGATTTTTCCTCTGCACAGTATTTGCAGGGCTGTTGATTTTACCGAATACATTTCGTTTAGCTTGTTCATAATTTGTAATGTCGTTTGGCACTCACTAACATATTCTAACTGTTTGTCTGATATTGTACTGATTAAAATTGTTTTTGCTTTCAAGTCTGTTTTCATCCATGTTGTTACATTATCTTCCGTTGTTCTTGTTCGCACTGCTGGTTCTTTGCACTCTTTGTATTCTAGTATTGTCATTAATCTGAACTTCCAGCTTCCAAAATTTACCCCATCGAATATGGGCATAACAATGTCTTCAATTTTTGCGTTTGCACTCATTTTTCCCGCTTCACTATTAATCTGTTTGTACACTTCTTTTATGTCTCTTTCTGTTTCGTTCATTTTTTGCTCATTTTTATATAGAGTCACACTTTTTTTTTTTACACTTTTCTTTTATCAAAGCGTGCACGTGGATTTTGGATTTTAATCTGTTGCCATCAAACCCTTTTAGTTTATGTTTTTAATGTTTTTCCGTTTATTTGTTTATTATTTTTCAATAGTCTTGTTTGCGTATTTGTATTTTTTAATAGTTCACACTTTTAATATTGTATTTCTCTTTTCAATGTCTTATACACTTGTTCCTTTTGTCGCTTCACTTGAACACCATTTATTTTTCTCGAACTTGGATTTAGTTAAGAGACTTTGGATTTTCAACCTTGCTCTGCTACCATGTTAATAATAAAGTGGATTTCTTTATTTTAGTTTTAATGTTTATTTATTTAATTTAGTTTGTGCTTCGTGCACTTCCATTCCGTTGTACATATTTTGAGCAAGAGAAGTAATTATGTTAATTTAACATTACGTTAAGTATTTGATAACAGCCGATTTAATCTTATGCTAATTAACATTACATATCGAGGCATACACATTTATTCCAACACGTCTAATAAACGAACTGAGGCTGTTTGGCTCTCCACAGAACTGCGGCACTTGACGTATTTGTCGTAGCAGTTGGGATAGATTATCATTTGATAATGCCATTTTTGATTAATTTTTTCTTTTTGAACGTTTTTTTTTTTTTTTTGATTTGTAGCGGTCACACTTGTTTTGTTTAAGCGGGCTACTGTTCTTGTTCACTTCACAGTTTGTTGGATTTAACTTATGTAGCGGTCACACCTGTATTTGTGTAAGTGGGCTACTGTTTAAGTTTTTTCACCATCACTTCTCGGCTATTAACACCGTTAGGATTATACTTTCAACTGATGTCACTAAAGTTGCCGTCGTCATTCACGTGAGTTCTTTTGCGGATGATAGTTAAAGGCTTGGATTAATTTTTGCCTCATCAATAACTAACATCCTACCGGCTGCGCCAATTAAGTATTTAGGTGTTCATCAAAAAATAAAAAAAATATATTTTTCTTTTATAATTTTTTATTTGATAGAGTTATTGTTACTTATTACACCAGAGATACTCATAAACTAACTGACAGAATTATTTTTATGGACCAGAAAACCTTAAGGTGACTTTCATCTGTCTCCATACGTGATTGTCCGATGCCTTCTCTAAAACGCTTATTCGGCACTCTTGGTTGTTGGGGGGGCTGATAATAGTTTCGGGTGTCGTTCTGTCGGTCGCGAGTTAAGTCTGCTCTGAGTTCATTAAACAATGGTCTGTTCTGATCGAATTGTTGTTGTCTAGACGGAAAAGCTTGTTTACGAGGGGTTTGGTTGTTTACATTTGGGTTTTGGATCTGCGTGGGATTTATTAATGGGTTGAAGGGGGTTACGAATTGTTGAGTGGCATGAGAGTTTTTGTTTTTATTTGTGATGGTATTAGTGTTTAAATTTAGTGAGTTTGTATTAAGTTTTGGACAGTAGTCTGATTTCTTAGAAATTGGGTCTTTTTTATTTATTTATTTATTTATTTAACGTCTAAAACAGTCGACTTAAAATTAAAATTAACAAGAGCAACAGTCGAGTTGCACACGACAGTAGGATACCCTTGGACGTATGTTGCCATAAAAAGTATTTAATTGTATAATACTAATTGCAAGCTATAAATTAATAGTAATACTGGAGTGCGCTGCCACCTTGCTTCAATTTCGATATTTTGCCAATAATTTATCGCCGCAATTCCCTAAAGCGGTGTGAGCAGTAGATATCGGTATTTCTTTATAAATTTTAAATTGGTTAATATCGATAACAAGGTCCAAGGGTATAAAAATAAAAAAATAATAATAATTATCAAACCAATTTTCCATTCAATGGTTATACTTAACTATTAGATAATTAAATTTAAATTATTAAAATATGCCTACATACATATTTACATATATCCTGTCATTTAGATTTCTTAATTTCTAACCTATTCCAAACATTACAAACTCATGCCTGAATACTAACAGATATCCCATTGTGATGGCTATGCAAAACCTCAAAATCTAGTATATTTGAAAACGCCCAATCAATATGTGTATCCATATTGGTAGTGGACGTTTTCAAATCTAACAAACTCCTTAATCCTTTGCTAATCAAAAAATTATAAATACTCTTACACCTGTTAAAGGTTTTGAGGCACAAATTAAAATCTCCTAAAACTAGCAAGCTATCCCCTAAATCACCTAAACGAGAAAATTGATGAATTATCTCCTCAAATTCTATTTTAAATGTGGACAGAGGAAAGTCTGGACTTTTATATAATATAAGAAAACTTATGGCATCAAACCTAAATATGCCGAACTCAAAAACTACTGAGCCAAAAGTTTTTCTACTGCTAAAGGTATAGGAAACTCTATCTACTAGCTCGTTCTTTACATAAATTATGATGCCTGTTAAAGGCCTAATTGATTCAAGTTGAACCACAATAGTGAACCCAGGTATTTCTACAGTTTCATTGCTTATGGAAGTTTCCACGAAACATAATATTGATGACTGAAGCATCAGCTTGTCCGATCGAATATCTTCAAGATGGGAATTCAAGCTCTGAGTATTATGGAAGAAAATGTTAAGGGCAGAACTGTTAATTAAATAATCGTAATGAGTACACAGTAGTTTTTCAGTCCGCAATTTCTTCAATTGGGCTTTCACTTTATCATTATTTTGGGGAGACGTAGGAGGAACAAAATTCCCAATAATGAATAATCCTAAAGCAGTAGTTGCTCTACTGCAAGCTACGTATAATGCAGCACGCTGCATTCTGGAATTAGCATGGACTACCACTTTGCCATACGTAGCTCCCTGACTCTTATGAATTGTGATGCCTTCAGCAGGCACAATTGGAAACTGCCTACGGTCAATGTTAATTTGTGCGTTATTTGAATATTGAAAACTGCGAACAATTTTCTGAATAGGAGTCCATGAATGATCTGTACGATGTGTACACTTCGAACGCGCAGATTCTCCTACAGTTTCCTCTGTAAATTTCATCCATAAAATGTTGGGAGTGTTGGATGTATTGAAATCTATTTGCATCAACACACCTGATGCCCCGTTTACTAATCCATCCCCTGTGTCTACATTGACCGTCATCATGTACTTGGCAGTATTTTTTAGGAGAAGAGACGTACAGAGTCCCTGTGTAGCGGAAGTTTTAAAACCCTTCACTTCTTCTAATATTCTTTGTTTCCTAGCTGGTTCCAAATGGCCCGCCTTAATAAAATCTTCAGCAGTAGAGAAAAATTGCTCAGTAGCAATTGAGTTAAGTTTCGTTACATTAAATAAAGCAACCTCATTATTATTACTAAACAGATGAATTGCATCATCGGGCACTGCCGATGGTTCGCATATTCTAGATTGGAAAAGGACAATATCATCGGCTGTCATACAACCCGATGCCATATTATTTAAGGCAGAAGCGAAAAGCTGATTGTCACGTTGACGCATTATCTCTGTGAGCTCAAAATACAAAAAAAGGTCCCAGAGATACGTACCAAATATTTCATGGTAAGGGTCAGTGGTATTTGGATCGAAAATCCAACTACCTCCTACGGGCTGTAACTGTCTAAGATCACCGAATACGATGATAGAAACACCACCAAAAGGAGAAGTATTTTTGAAAATTTGCTTCAAACGAGAATCTAAATAAGAAAACATTAGAGAGCTAACCATTGATATTTCATCAATAATAATTAATTTAAGATCGATTAACCTTGAATGAAGGCTATTAACTAAATCATGGCTTAAGGCCCTTAGAGGTGCTGAGCGAGATTGATTAACAGGAAGTGAAAACATGGAATGCAGTGTCGAACCACTAATTCCGAATGCTGCTTTTCCTGTTGGTGCACATAAGAGGATTTTAACAGATGTCGGATCAGCTCCTGGTATACTGTTATACATTACGGATAATGACTGAAAAATTGCTGATATAAGTCGACTCTTTCCGACTCCGGCGCCGCCTCCAACAAATTCATAAAAGACTATTGATTTTGGCATTATGCAAAGCATGTGTAAAATATAGCTTCTGCTTTAAATTAAGAGATCTAACTATATTAGCTAAGCTTTCCTGAGAAACTAAGGCTGGAAGCTTGATAAAACGGACATTACTATGTTCATCATTCATATCAATATTTCCATCCACATTTAAAACATTTAGATGTGGATCTATTTCAGGCAATCCTAAAACTGTGAAGCCATCATCTACCACTTCCTGTTCTCCTACTTGATTATTCTCATTATACCCTTGGACCATTGAAAATGGTCAAAAAAGGGTATACTAACTTTGTGCAAATGTATGTAACAGGCAGAAGGAGGCGTCGGAGACCCCATAAAGTATATATATTCTTGCTCAGGATCAATAGCCGATTGAGCCATGTTTATTTCAAGTTTATTTTCAATTTGGAATAACACGCCTACCGCCCCCGCATACCGCCAATTTTGGTTTACATTGCTATTTACATTCGAAGAACTCATTTCTTAACGTTCTGCTTTAGCATATATATAGATAAATACTATATGAACTTATCCTCCAAATTGCAATCCGATCAGACAATAAACACTGAAGTTATTAGATAAACCATTTCGACACTTCGACCAGCAAAGAACTTGTGGATGACGTCAGAACTAAATTCCTTATGCATGAAAGAAAAGGACAACGATGCGAGCGCGAAGCGCGAGCTGTTTCTCGACTCTTCTTTTCCATGCACATGTCAATTACCGAAAATACATGTGCATAAATATATGCTAACACTCAACCAATAGGTGGCGTATATATGAATATGAAGAAAGCAAAGAAGTTGTCGATGACGTCAGAACTAAATTACTTGTGCATGAAAGAAAAGGATAAACGATGCGAGCGCGAAGCGCGAGCTGTTTCTCGACTCTTCTTTTTCATGCACATGTCAATTACCCAAAATACATGTGCATAAATGCAAACACTTATACATACTTAATTTGTGTTCACACATACATATGTAAAATTATATACAACCAATAGCGTGGTTGATCGGCATGCATGAATGCAGGTATTTACTAGATTTCTAATATAGACATATTATTATTATTATTTAATAATTTATATATTGACTTTTTATTAAATAAATATTAATTTAGATTTCATGATATATTATGAGCTATCATATCGATAGCTTTTAATATATATTAAACATATCGATATATATTTCATATGTTTTGCATATAAATTATATTAATATGTGTAAATTATATTATATCCCCACGTCTATTGAAACTATGTTTGAAAAAAATGTACTAACATTTCTTCTACTTTGTTTTTTTAATATATGTATATTTTGTATGTATATTAGATTCTATAGATCATTATTATAAATTTAAGATTTCGCGCACTTTTTAATTGCGGCGATAAATTATTGGCAACGTATCAAAATTGTTGCAAGGTGGCAGCGCGCTTCAGTGTTATGTTAATTTGTAGTTTGCGATTGGCGTGTTCGGTGTCGTCGTCGATTGTCGATTATCATTTGTATTTTCGATATTAAATATAAAATAATATATAATTAATTCGCGTGCTCGTGATACATTTAACATTCAATGCAAATTAATATAAGTCGAGTATATAATAAGTAAATCCTCGTGTGTGATTGTTATGCGTTAACGGAACATTTTTTATGCGTGTGAATGATTGCGTCCTGCCCGGAACGTGGCGCGCAATTTTAGAAAAGTGCGGTACACAGCGTAACGTATTTTTGTGCATGCATACATATATGTATATAGACTCTTCTGAAGTGTGTGTGATTGTACGTGAACATCGGTATCGGTTCGTTTCCGCGATTCAAATTGGAATTTTGGCTGGAATTTCTTGCAGGTTTAATTTATTATTTCTTTGATTTATATTTATTCTTTTTTCCACATTTTGTTTATTTTTATTTTCCTTATTAAATTTTATTATTATTTGTTCTTTCATTAGATATTTATTTTCATTTATAATATAATTATTTTAAATAATATACGAATATAATAATAATATAATAATATATGAATATAATTATAATATATATATATCTATTTAAATATATGAATATATTTATATATATAAATAAATATACTAACTTTATTTTATATATATAACTATATATTAATTTTTGATAAATGTATATTCAAATTAAATTAATTTATAAGAATTTTATTTTTAACATACCTATAGATTATTTTAAAACTTATATATTAGAAGATGCCTAGACTTAAGAGAAAGTCAGCTTGCAATAGGAGTCAAACACAGCGAAAAAGAAATCGTTTGAATAGGTCAGATATAGACTTTTCTGAGCAGGAACGCGTAAATAATCTAGAGACACATAGAGAACGTAGGCAAAATTTCGAATTTAGGGAAGCTGAAAGGGTTAGAGATAGTCAACAGCATCGAGTCCGCAGAAGTAATAGAACATTTAGGGCCGTTGAGCAATTACCGGACACAATTCGTCACACTACTCTTCGGGCTTCTTCGCCAATCAGATTACAAGAACAACTTGCTGACACTTCGCGTCGTTCGAGGCGCAGGCGAGATGCTGACCTTCGATCTCAGGAAAGAGAGCAGGATGCAGTTCGTCGCCGTGTACGTCGCAGTGATTCTGCAATTAAAACAGACGAACAACTTGCCAACACTTCGCGTCGTTCGAGTCGCAGGCAAGATGCTGAGTTTCGATCTCAGGAAAGAGAGCAGGATGCAGTTCGTCGCCGTGTACGTCGCAGTGATTCTGCAATTAAAACAGACGAACAACTTGCCAACACTTCGCGTCGTTCGAGTCGCAGGCAAGATGCTGAGTTTCGATCTCAGGAAAGAGAACAGGATGCAGTTCGTCGCCGTGTACGTCGCAGTGATTCTGCAATTAAAACAGACGAACAACTTGCCAACACTTCGCGTCGTTCGAGTCGCAGGCAAGATGCTGAGTTTCGATCTCAGGAAAGAGTGCAGGATGCAGTTCGTCGCCGTGTTCGACGAACTGATCATTCAACTAGAAATGCCGAACAACTTGCCAATACTTTGCGTCGATCGAGGCGCAGGCAATGTCCACAATTCAGGTCCAACGAAAGCGGACGAGATGCTGTTAGACGGGCGATTCAGCGACAAAATCAGGAGACGCGAATTTTAGAAAGGGCAATAGATAGAAGTCAAAGGTCTCAGGTTAGAAACAATCCTATTCGTAGGATTGTTGAGCAGGCACGCAATACTAGTGCACGCCGCAGTGCTCTAATTCGAGCTCAACGTGAGGCCTTTGAAGCCCATAGGAATATGTTGCAAAGAGTGAGTCTATATAGGAGTATTTGCACCAATAGGATAGCAGAGAATAGGAGAAACGCGTCCCGCAATAGAGTGGACCGTGCGAATACCCTTCCAGATGATAGGATATCGCAGGTTAAAACTAGTTTAGATTGCCTAATAGCCAATTTTAATAAGACAGTCAAGCAGGGACCCGGTCAGGTTTGCATATGTTGCAAAGGTTTGTGGTTTCCACATCAAGTGGACAAAATTTCGCGTAAGGTCATAGAGGAAAAGTGTAGTGAGGCAAATAGTGTTGATATTTTGTATCTTTCCTCTATGTTTCCATCCCATAATAATAGGTTTAGCTTTTGCAAAACCTGCAGCCGCAGTATTAAGTCAGGGAAAAAACCAAAGGCTTCTATTACAAATGGCCTAAATTTTCCGGAGCTTCCGGAATGCCTGAAAGGCTTGACGCCTCTAGAAGAAAGGCAGATTTCTCCCCGTCTTCCTTTTATGATCATAAAGTCTCTTGGATATGGACGTCAAAGTGCCATTAAAGGAGCAGTGATCAATGTGCCAATTCCAGTTGCAAATGTTGTAACTTCCCTTCCCAGGGCATTTAATGAAGCCGAAGTAGTTCAGATTCATCTTAAGCGTAGGATGGAGTATAACCATGATTTCATGGCTGAAACCATAAGGCCCTCAAAGATAGTTGATGCAATTCGGTATTTAGTGAACACAGAACTTTACCAGGTTACTATCAATGAGCAGTGGTTGTCTTCTTACTCAGCTGAGACTGTACCATTTGTTGCGTCAGCAGACGACAGGGACATTGTGTGTCAAATGTTAGAAAAGGCAGCACAACCTAATGAGCATAGAGTAGTAGAAGAAGAGGTAGAGTTGAATCCAGGAGGTCAAGAAACCTTCATGGAAAATGTCCCTGTTGAAAACATAGATATTCCTCGAATTGCTATAGCACCAGGAGAGGGTCAGCGACCTCTTGACATGATAACCGATTGTGATTCAGAGGAGCTGGCTTTTCCCACAATATTTGCAGGCATTAAAAGGAAATGTCAGGAAAGTTTTACAACTATAGTTAGATCAGAGCTTAGGAATTTTGATAGAAGAGGTTGTAGAACTGATAAATTATTTCATAACTTCAAAAAGTTAGAAATGATTAGCATTAGGAATAGCACATCAATTTGCTTACGTAAGCACTCTGCCACTCAAGGCATTTCGGCTGCTGATGTGCGTAATGATGAAACTTTAAATAGGTTAATACTTCATGATGATGGCTATAGGCTTTTAAAAGGTATTCGCACGTCTCCTGCTCATTGGGAGGACGAGAAAAAGAAAGTGATGGCTATGATTAGGCAGGTAGGGCTTCCTACTTTTTTTATAACATTTTCCGCAGCGGAAACTAGGTGGCCGGAGCTTTTAGTCTTGCTATGTAAAAATGTAGACAAGCTAGAAGTATCCGAAGAAGAAGCGTTAAATTTGGGGTTTAATGAGAAAGCTCGTCTCATTAGAGCAGACCCAGTGACCTGTGCCAGATATTTCGATTTTCGATATAGACAGGTTTTAAAACTGATGAAAAAGGAAGGCGGTGTCTTTGGTTGTCACCAGGTCATCAAGTTTTATTGGCGAGTGGAGTTTCAGCAAAGAGGTTCTCCACATATACATGGCATGTTTTGGCTGAAAGACGCCCCAAAGCTCGACCTAAAGAATGAGTCCACATTTATGCCTGTGAAGTCCTTTATTGATCAGTTTATTACTGCTGATTCTAGTTGCCCGGACGTTGCTCCATATTTGGAGTATCAACTCCATAGTCACGGGCACTCTTGCAGGCGAGAAATTAGGTCAAAACAAATTTGTAGATTTGGTATCCCATACCCTCCCATGCCTCAAACAGAAATTCTTCTCCCTTTAGAAGAAAATGCTCCAAATTTGGCCGAACATCGTAGGAATTTCGAAAAAATTCAAAGTCTGCTCGACTTCCCATTTGATCGTGAAAGCGTAGAAAATTTTAACGATTTTAACAACTTTTTGTCCCACGATCAACTTAACCTTAGTTATGAGGGCTACATTAATGCTGTAAGATCAAGTATAAAGAAACCAAAGGTTTTTTCGAAGCGATCTTTTGCAGCAATCAAGCTTAACGCTTATAACAAGCACCTCCTTTTGTTGCAGCGAGCAAATATGGATATTCAGTTTATTTTAGACCCCTATGCTTGCTGCAGCTACGTCGTTAATTATATTAACAAGTCTCAGAGAGGTATCTCAATGTTGATGCGTGAGGCAATCAATGAGATTAAAGACAATAACAATGTAACTATTAAGCAAAAGTTACAACATTTAGGTAACAAATTTATATTTGGCACTGAGATATCCGCTTTTTATAGCTACTGCAAATCAGAACGAGGAGCTCGCCAAGAAAATGCAGATGACTTTGACGATGATGTGCCTAGGGCTTCTGAATCAATAGTTTACGCTCTTCGCGATAATAGTGGCTTCATCAGAAAGAGGACCACTGCGTGCATAATTAGGTATAGGAGATTTAATGTCAATGCAGAAACAAGTGACTATTTCAGAGAGCTAAAAATGCTTTACGCCCCATGGCGAGATGAGCATTTGGATTTAGTCACACATGACTGTGAATTGTTCTGTAGGGAAAATTCGGAGTTAGTAGAGAACAATCGCAGAAAATATAATTTACTAGATGATAGGGAACTAGAAGATGCTCTGAGCCACTTAACAGAGGAAGCAGAAAATGAGAATAATCAAGTAGGAGAACAGGAAGTGGTAGATGATGGCTTCACAGTTTTAGGATTGCCTGAAATAGATCCACATCTAAATGTTTTAAATGTGGATGGAAATATTGATATGAATGATGAACATAGTAATGTCCGTTTTATCAAGCTTCCAGCCTTAGTTTCTCAGGAAAGCTTAGCTAATATAGTTAGATCTCTTAATTTAAAGCAGAAGCTATATTTTACACATGCTTTGCATAATGCCAAAATCAATAGTCTTTTATGAATTTGTTGGAGGCGGCACCGGAGTCGGAAAGAGTCGACTTATATCAGCAATTTTTCAGTCATTATCCGTAATGTATAACAGTATACCAGGAGCTGATCCGACATCTGTTAAAATCCTCTTATGTGCACCAACAGGAAAAGCAGCATTCGGAATTAGTGGTTCGACACTGCATTCCATGTTTTCACTTCCTGTTAATCAATCTCGCTCAGCACCTCTAAGGGCCTTAAGCCATGATTTAGTTAATAGCCTTCATTCAAGGTTAATCGATCTTAAATTAATTATTATTGATGAAATATCAATGGTTAGCTCTCTAATGTTTTCTTATTTAGATTCTCGTTTGAAGCAAATTTTCAAAAATACTTCTCCTTTTGGTGGTGTTTCTATCATCGTATTCGGTGATCTTAGACAGTTACAGCCCGTAGGAGGTAGTTGGATTTTCGATCCAAATACTACTGACCCTTACCATGAAATATTTGGTACGTATCTCTGGGACCTTTTTTTGTATTTTGAGCTCACAGAGATAATTCGTCAACGTGACGATCAGCTTTTCGCTTCTGCCTTAAATAATATGGCATCGGGTTGTATGACAGCCGATGATATTGTCCTTTTCCAATCTAGAATATGCGAACCATCGGCAGTGCCCGATGATGCAATTCATCTGTTTAGTAATAATAATGAGGTTGCTTTATTTAATGTAACGAAACTTAACTCAATTGCTACTGAGCAATTTTTCTCTACTGCTGAAGATTTTATTAAGGCGGGCCATTTGGAACCAGCTAGGAAACAAAGGGACTCTGTACGTCTCTTCTCCTAAAAAATACTGCCAAGTACATGATGACGGTCAATGTAGACACAGGGGATGGATTAGTAAACGGGGCATCAGGTGTGTTGATGCAAATAGATTTCAATACATCCAACACTCCCAACATTTTATGGATGAAATTTACAGAGGAAACTGTAGGAGAATCTGCGCGTTCGAAGTGTACACATCGTACAGATCCTTCATGGACTCCTATTCAGAAAATTGTTCGCAGTTTTCAATATTCAAGTAACGCACAAATTAACATTGACCGTAGGCAGTTTTCAATTGTGCCTGCTGAAGGCATCACAATTCATAAGAGTCAGGGAGCTACGTATGGCAAAGTTGTAGTCCATGCTAATTCCAGAATGCAGCGTGCTGCATTATACGTAGCTTGCAGTAGAGCAACTACTGCTTTAGGATTATTCATTATTGGGAATTTTGTTCCTCCTAAGTCTCCCCAAAATAATGATAAAGTGAAAGCCCAATTGAAGAAATTGCGGACTGAAAAACTACTGTGTACTCATTACGATTATTTAATTAACAGTTCTGCCCTTAACATTTTCTTCCATAATACTCAGAGCTTGAATTCCCATCTTGAAGATATTCGATCGGACAAGCTGATGCTTCAGTCATCAATATTATGTTTCGTGGAAACTTCCATAAGCAATGAAACTGTAGAAATACCTGGGTTCACTATTGTGGTTCAACTTGAATCAATTAGGCCTTTAACAGGCATCATAATTTATGTAAAGAACGAGCTAGTAGATAGAGTTTCCCATACCTTTAGCAGTAGAAAAACTTTTGGCTCAGTAGTTTTTGAGTTCGGCATATTTAGGTTTGATGCCATAAGTTTTCTTATATTATATAAAAGTCCAGACTTTCCTCTGTCCACATTTAAAATAGAATTTGAGGAGATAATTCATCAATTTTCTCGTTTAGGTGATTTAGGGGATAGCTTGCTAGTTTTAGGAGATTTTAATTTGTGCCTCAAAACCTTTAACAGGTGTAAGAGTATTTATAATTTTTTGATTAGCAAAGGATTAAGGAGTTTGTTAGATTTGAAAACGTCCACTACCAATATGGATACACATATTGATTGGGCGTTTTCAAATATACTAGATAATGAAAAGATTAGTGCTAGGACTTTTGAGGTTTTGCATAGCCATCACAATGGGATATCTGTTAGTATTCAGGCATGAGTTTGTAATGTTTGGAATAGGTTAGAAATTAAGAAATCTAAATGACAGGATATATGTAAATATGTATGTAGGCATATTTTAATAATTTAAATTTAATTATCTAATAGTTAAGTATAACCATTGAATGGAAAATTGGTTTGATAATTATTATTATTGGACCTTGGACCTTGTTATCGATATTAACCAATTTAAAATTTATAAAGAAATACCGATATCTACTGCTCACACCGCTTTAGGGAATTGCGGCGATAAATTATTGGCAAAATATCGAAATTGAAGCAATACTGGAGTGGTCCTCTTTCTGATGAAGCCACTATTATCGCAAAGAGCGTAAACTATTGATTCAGAAGCCCTAGGCACATCATCGTCAAAGTCATCTGCATTTTCTTGGCGAGCTCCTCGTTCTGATTTGCAGTAGCTATAAAAAGCGGATATCTCAGTGCCAAATATAAATTTGTTACCTAAATGTTGTAACTTTTGCTTAATAGTTACATTGTTATTGTCTTTAATCTCATTGATTGCCTCACGCATCAACATTGAGATACCTCTCTGAGACTTGTTAATATAATTAACGACGTAGCTGCAGCAAGGATAGGGGTCTAAAATAAACTGAATATCCATATTTGCTCGCTGCAACAAAAGGAGGTGCTTGTTATAAGCGTTAAGCTTGATTGCTGCAAAAGATCGCTTCGAAAAAACTTTTGGTTTCTTTATACTTGATCTTACAGCATTAATGTAGCCCTCATAACTAAGGTTAAGTTGATCGTGGGACAAAAAGTTGTTAAAATCGTTAAAATTTTCTACGCTTTCACGATCAAATGGGAAGTCGAGCAGACTTTGAATTTTTTCGAAATTCCTACGATGCTCGGCCAAATTTGGAGCATTTTCTTCTAAAGGGAGAAGAATTTCTGTTTGAGGCATGGGAGGGTATGGGATACCAAATCTACAAATTTGTTTTGACCTAATTTCTCGCCTGCAAGAGTGCCCGTGACTATGGAGTTGATACTCCAAATATGGAGCAACGTCCGGGCAACTAGAATCAGCAGTAATAAACTGATCAATAAAGGACTTCACAGGCATAAATGTGGACTCATTCTTTAGGTCGAGCTTTGGGGCGTCTTTCAGCCAGAACATGCCATGTATATGTGGAGAGCCTCTTTGCTGAAACTCCACTCGCCAATAAAACTTGATGACCTGGTGACAACCAAAGACACCGCCTTCCTTTTTCATCAGTTTTAAAACCTGTCTATATCGAAAATCGAAATATCTGGCACAGGTCACTGGGTCTGCTCTAATGAGACGAGCTTTCTCATTAAACCCCAAATTTAACGCTTCTTCTTCGGATACTTCTAGCTTGTCTACATTTTTACATAGCAAGACTAAAAGCTCCGGCCACCTAGTTTCCGCTGCGGAAAATGTTATAAAAAAAGTTGGAAGCCCTACCTGCCTAATCATAGCCATCACTTTCTTTTTCTCGTCCTCCCAATGAGCAGGAGACGTGCGAATACCTTTTAAAAGCCTATAGCCATCATCATGAAGTATTAACCTATTTAAAGTTTCATCATTACGCACATCAGCAGCCGAAATGCCTTGAGTGGCAGAGTGCTTACGTAAGCAAATTGATGTGCTATTCCTAATGCTAATCATTTCTAACTTTTTGAAGTTATGAAATAATTTATCAGTTCTACAACCTCTTCTATCAAAATTCCTAAGCTCTGATCTAACTATAGTTGTAAAACTTTCCTGACATTTCCTTTTAATGCCTGCAAATATTGTGGGAAAAGCCAGCTCCTCTGAATCACAATCGGTTATCATGTCAAGAGGTCGCTGACCCTCTCCTGGTGCTATAGCAATTCGAGGAATATCTATGTTTTCAACAGGGACATTTTCCATGAAGGTTTCTTGACCTCCTGGATTCAACTCTACCTCTTCTTCTACTACTCTATGCTCATTAGGTTGTGCTGCCTTTTCTAACATTTGACACACAATGTCCCTGTCGTCTGCTGACGCAACAAATGGTACAGTCTCAGCTGAGTAAGAAGACAACCACTGCTCATTGATAGTAACCTGGTAAAGTTCTGTGTTCACTAAATACCGAATTGCATCAACTATCTTTGAGGGCCTTATGGTTTCAGCCATGAAATCATGGTTATACTCCATCCTACGCTTAAGATGAATCTGAACTACTTCGGCTTCATTAAATGCCCTGGGAAGGGAAGTTACAACATTTGCAACTGGAATTGGCACATTGATCACTGCTCCTTTAATGGCACTTTGACGTCCATATCCAAGAGACTTTATGATCATAAAAGGAAGACGGGGAGAAATCAGCCTTTCTTCTAGAGGCGTCAAGCCTTTCAGGCATTCCGGAAGCTCCGGAAAATTTAGGCCATTTGTAATAGAAGCCTTTGGTTTTTTCCCTGACTTAATACTGCGGCTGCAGGTTTTGCAAAAGCTAAACCTATTATTATGGGATGGAAACATAGAGGAAAGATACAAAATATCAACACTATCTGCCTCACTACACTTTTCCTCTATGACCTCACGCGAAATTTTGTCCACTTGATGTGGAAACCACAAACCTTTGCAATATATGCAAACCTGATCGGGTCCCTGCTTGACTGTCTTATTAAAATTGGCTATTAGGCAATCTAAACTAGTTTTAACCTGCGATATCCTATCATCTGAAGGGTATTCGCACGGTCCACTCTATTGCGGGACGCGTTTCTCCTATTCTCTGCTATCCTATTGGTGCAAATACTCCTATATAGACTCACTCTTTGCGACATATTCCTATGGGCTTCAAAGGCCTCACGTTGAGCTCGAATTCGAGCACTGCGGCGTGCACTAGTATTGCGTGCCTGCTCAACAATCCTACGAATAGGATTGTTTTTAACCTGAGACCTTTGACTTCTATCTATTGCCCTTTCTAAAATTCGCGTCTTCTGATTTTGTCGCTGAATCGCCCTTCTAACAGCATCTCGTCCGCTTTCGTTGGACCTGAATTGTGGACATTGCCTGCGCCTCGATCGACGCAAAGTATTGGCAAGTTGTTCGGCATTTCTAGTTGAATGATCAGTTCGTCGAACACGGCGACGAACTGCATCCTGCACTCTTTCCTGAGATCGAAACTCAGCATCTTGCCTGCGACTCGAACGACGCGAAGTGTTGGCAAGTTGTTCGTCTGTTTTAATTGCAGAATCACTGCGACGTACACGGCGACGAACTGCATCCTGCTCTCTTTCCTGAGATCGAAGGTCAGCATCTCGCCTGCGCCTCGAACGACGCGAAGTGTCAGCAAGTTGTTCTTGTAATCTGATTGGCGAAGAAGCCCGAAGAGTAGTGTGACGAATTGTGTCCGGTAATTGCTCAACGGCCCTAAATGTTCTATTACTTCTGCGGACTCGACGCTGTTGACTATCTCTAACCCTTTCAGCTTCCCTAAATTCGAAATTTTGCCTACGTTCTCTATGTGTCTCTAGATTATTTACGCGTTCCTGCTCAGAAAAGTCTATATCTGACCTATTCAAACGATTTCTTTTTCGCTGTGTTTGACTCCTATTGCAAGCTGACTTTCTCTTAAGTCTAGGCATCTTCTAATATATAAGTTTTAAAATAATATATAGGTATGTTAAAAATAAAATTCTTATAAATTAATTTAATTTGAATATATATTTATCAAAAATTAATATATAGTTATATATATAAAATAAAGTTAGTATATTTATTTATATATATAAATATATTCATATATTTAAATAAATATATGTATATTATTTAAAATAATTATATTATAAATGAAAATAAATATCTAATGAAAGAACAAATAATAATAAAATTTAATAAGGAAAATAAAAATAAACAAAATGTGGAAAAAGAATAAATATAAATCAAAGAAATAATAAATTAAACCTGCAAGAAATTCCAGCGAAAATTTCAATTTGAATCGCGGAAACGAACCGATACCGATGTTCACGTACAATCACACACACTTCAGAAGAGTCTATACACATATATGTATGCATGCACAAAAATACGTTACGCTGTGTACCGCACTTTTCTAAAATTGCGCGCCACGTTCCGGGCAGGGCGCAATCATTCACACGCATAAAAAATGTTCCGTTAACGCATAACAATCACACACGAGGATTTACTTATTATATACTCGACTTATATTAATTTGCATTAAATGTTAAATGTATCACGAACACGCGAATTAATTATATATTATTTTATATTTAATATCGAAAATACAAATGATAATCGACAATCGACGACGACACCGAACACGCCAATCGCAAACTACAAATTAACATAACACTGAAGCGCGCTGCCACCTTGCAACAATTTTGATACGTTGCCAATAATTTATCGCCGCAATGAAAAAGTGCGCGAAACCTTAAATTTATAATAATGATCTATAGAATCTAATTTACATACAAAATATACATATATTAAAAAAACAAAGTAGAAGAAATGTTAGTACATTTTTTTCAAACATAGTTTCAATAGACGTGGGGATATAATATAATTTACACATATTAATATAATTTATATGCAAAACATATGAAATATATATCGATATGTTTAATATATATTAAAAGCTATCGATATGATAGCTCATAATATATCGTGAAATCTAAATTAATATTTATTTAATAAAAAGTCAATATATAAATTATTAAATAATAATAATAATATGTCTATATTAGAAATCTAGTAAATACCTGCATTCATGCATGCCGATCAACCACGCTATTGGTTGTATATAATTTTACATATGTATGTGTGAACACAAATTAAGTATGTAAAGTGTTTGCATTTATGCACATGTATTTTGGGTAATTGACATGTGCATGAAAAAGAAGAGTCGAGAAACAGCTCGCGCTTCGCGCTCGCATCGTTTATCCTTTTCTTTCATGCACAAGTAATTTAGTTCTGACGTCATCGACAACTTCTTTGCTTTCTTCATATTCATATATACGCCACCTATTGGTTGAGTGTTAGCATATATTTATGCACATGTATTTTCGGTAATTGACATGTGCATGGAAAAGACGAGTTGAGAAACAGCTCGCGCTTCGCGCTCGCATCGTTGTCCTTTTCTTTCATGCATAAGGAATTTAGTTCTGACATCATCGACAAGTTCTTTGCTGGTCGAAGTGTCGAAATGGTTTATCTAATAACTTCAGTGTTTATTGTCTGATCGGATTGCAATTTGGAGGATAAGTTCATATAGTATTTATCTATATATATGCTAAAGCAGAACGTTAAGAAATGAGTTCTTCGAATGTAAATAGCAATGTAAACCAAAATTGGCGGTTTGCGGGGGCGGTAGGCGTGTTATTCCAAATTGAAAATAAACTTGATCTGCGTATGGTATACAGGAATCTTCATGCTAAATTTGGTGTCCGTAGCTTTTGTAATAGCTGAGATCGGCGCGTTCATCCAGACAGACAGACAGACGGACAGACAGACGGACATGGCTCAATCGACTCGGCTATTGATCCTGAGCAAGAATATATATACTTTATGGGGTCTCCGACGCCTCCTTCTGCCTGTTACATACATTTGCACAAAGTTAGTATACCCTTTTTTGACCATTTTCAATGGTCCAAGGGTATAAAAATAGATTACATCAAATTAAAATTGGAAATTTAAAAAAAAAAGAAAATAACTTAGATTTTAAAATTAAAATTTTGCAATAAGTCAAGAATTTAAAATTAATTAAAAATATATAGTTTTAAATTTAGGCTGGGGATAACAAAACAAGAATTCTCGATCCAACATTTGCTGCAAAGGATTGGGGAAAACCCAGTAAAACCCAATCAGATCGGTAGATTTATATTAGTTGTTAGCGTGTAGTGTTAATTTATTGAGGATAGACAGTTTAACAGAGTAAAGGGAGGACTCGGAGTTGAAAACTCTAGACAGTCTGTTGCAAGCTATAGTTAGTATTACTATAGGCCAAGGATAGTGGCATAAAATTACGAGTAACTCTAGAAGGAATACAGAAATTAAGTTGAGTAAGCAGAGTAGGGGAATCTATATTGTACTTTATTAGCTTTACAATAAACATAACGCCTAACATAATACGACGGTTAGTTAAAGAAGGTAGGTTAATTAGAAGGAGTCTACTAGAGTATGGTGGTAAGTCTAAACCCGGAACCCAATTAAAACTGCGCAAGGCAAAGAGTAGAAACTGCTTTTGAACAGACTCAATTCTATCTTGGTGAATATGGTATTGCGGCGACCACACGCAAGACCCATATTCAAGAGTTGAACGAAAAGGAGAAGTGTAAAGCAACTTTGTCGTGTAAGGATCCTCGAATTCTTTGGCCTATCTTTTGATGAACCCGAGTAGTCGAAATGCCTTATTGACAATTTGTGTAATGTGACGATCAAATTTCAATTTATGATCAAAGAGGATACCTAAATCAGCTACTTCAGATATTCTTAAGAGTGGGGTTAAGTTAAGATTGTAATTGATGACATGATAGTTACATCTGTAAAATGGCATAACTTTGCACTTTAAACAGTTCAGATGCAGCAGATTATGGCTGCACCATTCAAAAAACAAATCAAGATCTGTTTGAAGAAGGGTATTTGCTGGATCATTGTGTGTCAAACGGAGTTTCACATGCATACATAAGAAACAATTAGAGTGAAGGAGTATTGAAGGAAGATCGTTAATAAAAAGGATAAATATCAATGGTCCAAGGTGGCTTCCCTGAAGAACACCAGAAGTAACTAATATCGGCTTAGAAAGACATTCTTTAAAAGAACTCGTTGAGATCTGTTAGTTAAATAATCGGATATCCACAGAAGGAGCTTTTGAGGAAAACCAATGAAATTTAACTTATGAATTAAGAGATTATGATTTACGGAGTCAAATGCTTTACTGAAGTCAGTATAGACCACATCAGTTTGCATTTTGTTCCGAAATCCTAGATTGATGTCAGATGAAAATTCTAAAAGATTAGTAGCTGTTGATCTTGCCTTTATAAACCCATGTTGATGGGGTGAAATTATAGATTTACACATAAAAGTTAACTGAGCCGTAAAATTTTTTTCAAAAATCTTAGGAATTGCGGACAACTTGGAAATACATCTTTAATTCTTCACATCATGGTTAGAACCACTTTTGTGAAGAGGAATGGGAAAAGAGTTTTTCCAAATAGGTGGGAAATAACTATTGGATAGTGACAAGTCAAATAGCTTATGAATTGGCTTCAAAATCGAATCAGCACAAAATCTAAGTACGCATGCTGGAATTCCGCCAGGGCCAGGATAAAAAACGGGTTTTATCCATTTAAGATCAATTAGTAGAGAGGTTTTGTCGATAGAAGGACAGAAGACAGTGTTAAAATTTTCTATACTATAAGGGTATGGATGTAAAGGGGAACTATAAGGTTCAGTTAAATAAGTTGATTGAAAAAAGTCCGCAAACACATCGGCGGCTGCCTGATCATCAGTTGCTTCCTTATTTTCGTATGATAGAGAGGGAGGAAATCTACTTGATTTACGTTTTAAGTTAACAAAGTTATAAAACTGCTTTGGGTCCTGAGCAAACTGCAAACGTCAGCGACGCAAAAGAGACTTTTTGTAACAATTTGCATTCAGAGCAATAAAGTTTGCTCTTGCAGCAATATAACGTGTAAAATCAGAAGGATTACGAGTTAATTTAAACTTTTTAAAATATCGCGATTTCAAATTTTTCAGCTTTACTACCTCACGTGAAAACCAAGGAGGCCTATTTGACTTTACGGGAAAAGTAACAGGAACACATTGATCAAAAAATGAGTTCATAGAGGAATAAAAAAATGAAATGCATTTATTTAGATCGGAACATGAATAAAGAAATGACCAATCATGAAAGTTACCGTTAACTTACTCGTGGTGGTTAGACGTGTTTCGCTTTTGCTCCCTGTCTTTCTTAATAATTCTGTTTAATTGATTTGCTTATGTGCTTTCATTAATAGTGCCGTATCTTACTAGTGCTAACCCTGTGAGTAAAAGCTTAAAGTAGCATACTAATCCTGCCTTATTAGTGAATTCGCTTACAAAAATTTTAATTCTTTTCACTTGCGCGTCTTGGCGTCAAGTTTTTTGTTTTTGTTTTTACTAATATTCTCACACATTTTCGCTCTCCCGCTCTCCCGCTCACGAAAGTAAATTTCGCTCTCTGAGTAAATTGTGTAGTGCTTTTGTTGTAGACGTAACAGCTGTTGTTGTTTTGTTTTCCTCGAGTGCTTGCCATATTTGTTTTTTTATTTTCGTTCTCGCTTGCTTGCCTGTTTTCGGCGCTGTAACTGTTTCTTGCTCTCTCAAGAAATTTGTCTTAATATTCTATTGCTCTTTTCGTTGTCCCCTACTATTCGAAGGCATATTTAATTTATTAACATGGTGTCGTGCTCTGCAGCGAATTGCAAATGCTCTTCAGATGCTAATGCGGACTACATTGGTTGCTGGCTCTGTGACAATTTTAGTCACTTAAAATGCTGTGGCCTAACTGTGCGGGTTAGAGATGCCGTCAACGCCAATGTAGGCCTTAAATGGTCGTGTGAAGCGTGCCGTGTGGGTGAATCCGATCTACGGAAAATCCACAATAAAACCAAACTCGGGTTTTATCGGATACGCACAGCTTTCTCTAATCTCCAATCTGAATTTTTGGAGATAGAGACCCAATTCAACGCCTTTACGGCTCTTAGTAAGCCACCTGCTCCTCTTAATATTCCTTTAGATTCAGTTACTACGAATCTAAAGACCACCAATCTACCTTCTTCCAAGGCTTCTTCTTCTGATTTTCTAAGCCTAATTTCCCCTATACCGTCTTGCTCTTCTAGTTGCACAAAAAAAAAAAAAAACTAGCAGCAATGTTACCGCACTGAAACCTCTTGATGCCCCTCTTGTGCTTACTCCCATAACGAGCAATGATAACAACGTAATGGGTAATGTTCCCGCAATCATGCCTGCTAGTCAGGCACCGAGTATAAAACCTCTGATTGCGATTAAACCCAAAAAATTGGTGTTTATCTCTCGCTTGGCTCCAGACACTACCATAGAAGATGAACAATCGCACATACTCGAAAGGATGCCTGCAAACGATTTGATTGTTAAAAAATTCAACTTCAAATTAAAGCGCGACATTTCTTCTTTCAAAATTATTCTCCCTGCAGAATAGTTTAAAGACGTTTGCGCAGCTTCTTTCTGGCCGCCCGACCTTATAGTTAAGGAGTTCACTCCAAAACAAAAAAGCCGAACGACCGTGACCTTCCCACATTGGCCGTTACATCGCCAAGTGGACCTACAACAAGTGCAATGTCCTCAAAAAACTGAAGTTCTCTTCTCTTCATGCTTCTGAAAATGCTAGGGGACACACAAATATTCTTTCTTCCTTAATTCTTTGTTATCAAAATGTTAGAGGCCTCTGTAATAAAATCTCTAGTCTTTATCTTCATAGTCTTGCCTTTTCTTCCCAAATTATTGCCTTTACCGAAACCTGGTTAAAACCAGAGATTCTAAGCTCTGAAGTCTTTCCAGATAGGTATACAACATACAGGCTTGATCGACCTGACCGAACGGGGTGGTGGAGTACTGATTGCAGTAGACTCCTCCATTATGTAGGACCTCTTACAGCCGGAGTTTCAATTCGACATTGAGTTTTTTTTTCTTGTATATAACCTGCTCCTATATTCCGCCGTCATCGGAATTATCAGTCTACTTGCAACATTTGTCTGCAATTAAGACTATTTTTAATCTGTTATCAGACAGAGATCATTTCATAGTCCTGGGTGACTTTAATATCCCGGAATGTAATTGGACATCCATTGCGGAGGGAAACTTCCTTCTGCCCTCCCGGCAACATGATCTGTTTGACGATTTGTTTGACATGTCTTTGTCGCAGGTTAATCATGTCAAAAACACTTTAAACAGATCGCTTGATCTATGTTTCGTCTCAGATCCTTCCAGGTTGATTTTAGACAGGGCACAACTCTTTCCCTACCTGAAGATCCTTATCATCCCACTTTCGAAGTGAACCTCGACTTGGGTATTAGCTTTGTGGATAAAAGTGTAAAGCTGTGCAATCGCGTGCGCTGCTTTAAGAAAGCAGACTTTGAATATTTAAATTATTTAATTTCATATTGTGATTGGTCTGACTTTTATCTATCAACTGATATGTCAGTGGCTATTAATATATTTTATAAAACCCTTAACTCTGCTTTTGATATCTGTGTTCCGTTTTTCTATCCGACAAGCTCAAGTAGGCCTCCTTGGTTTACAAAAGAGTTGTCTCGCTTAAAAAACTTAAAGAGTAGCTTATTTAAGAAATACAAGCTGAAAAACTCACCGCTTGTCTTTTCCCGCTACCTAACTTATGATCGATAACGCTGAGGCGGACACAGATCAGGCCATTGCCGATATGTTTGCCAAGTTTTTTCAAACAACTTATTCTTCCTCTACGCCAAACATTCACTCCTATCCATATAGCGTACCAAGCTCGAATGGCATCTTCACACCTTTACTGAATGAAAGTTCACTTATTAGGGATCTTCGATTGGTTAAACCAGTCTTCTCACCAGGTCCCGATGGTATCCCCGCCTGTGTACTTCGATACTGTGCCAACTCCTTATGTAAGCCATTGCTCAAACTATTTTCGCTGTCCTTAGTAACTGCCTCGTTTCCATCCATATGGAAGAAATCCTTTATCATACCTTTACATAAAAAGGGCAGCAAGTCTGATGCAAGCAATTATAGAGGTATCTCTAAATTGTCGGCTATACCGAAATTCTTCGAGAATTTTATTACTCCTCACTTGCAGCATTTTAGTAGATCCGTTATATCCCCTTTTCAACACGGATTTGTGAAGCGTCGTTCTACCACGACAAATTTTCTTGAGCTGACATCCTTTGTGGTAAAAGGATTTCAGGAAAATCTTTAAGCTGATGTCATTTATACTGATTTCAGTAAGGCATTTGACTCAGTCAACCATTCCCTTCTTGCACATAAGCTAAATCTTCTCGGTTTCTCACCAAAACTTCTTAGTTGGATTGTGAGCTATTTGGGTGACAGAACCCAACGAGTCCTCTTTAAAAATACTCGTTCCTATCCTGTTCATGCCACATCTGGTGTTCCTCAGGGAAGCCACTTAGGTCCCCTGCTTTTTACACTTTTCATCAATGACCTCCCAACGGTCATACTTAACTCACTTACTCTCATGTACGCGGATGATGTCAAGCTCTGTTTTCAATTTAGAGACGACTCCTGTAATTCTCGCCTTCAATCTGACTTAGATTGTTTCTTTTCATGGTGTCGTGCAAATCTCCTTAATCTGAACAGCTCAAAATGCAAGCTGATGACATTCTCACGTGCCTGCCCAAAGTACGTATCATACTCTCTTTGTGGTTGTACCTTGGAAAGAATTTCCCTGGTTGATGATCTTGGTGTCCGTTTGGACCGAAAACTCAAGTTTTCCGAACATATATCATCAATGGTTAATAAAGCTCGGCTCGGCTTTATTAAGAGATGGTCCAAGGAGTTTGACGATCCTTACTTAACTAAGACTCTCTTCACTTCGCTTGTTCGTCCAATTCTCGAGTACGGATCATGTGTCTGGAACCCTCAGTACACAGTTCATAGAGACCGCATTGAATCCGTACAGAAAAACTTCTTAATGTTTGCCTTGCGAGGCCTTAACTGGGATGTAAATTCAAGACTTTCTTCCTATCGTAGTAGACTTTTGTTACTTAATCTGCCTTCTCTAGCCAATCGTAGAACCATGCTTGGTGTTATATTTATTAACAACCTTATCCAAGGTGACATAGATAGTAGCGACATACTTAGTAGACTACACTTTTCTGTCCCTGGTAGAATCACCCGTAATTACCTTCCTCTAAAACTTCCCAATTGTAGCTCGAACTATGCCCTGCATGAGCCATTCAGGGTATTATGTTCGGACTATAATAAACTATACTTCATTTAAGCTAACAATAACAACTTGATATCTAGCTTAAAATTACAACTCCTCGCCCACTTATCTAGAATTTAGTTAAATACATACTTATCTTCTTTCTAGTTATAGTAGTACTTTCAACATACTGCATGCTTTAACACTCTACTCATAATTTTATTTGCATTTGGTTACTAACACTAACTCTCCTGATCTGATTGGGATTTTCTGGGTTTTCCCCAATCCTCTGCAACAAATGTTGGATCGGCTTTTCTTTATCCCAGTTTGCACGTTTGCACATTTGCACAATTTTTAAAAAATTTTTTTTCTTTTCTTTACATTTAAGGTTTTACCCTTAATTTAAAATTACCTTTAGTTTAAAATTTCAACTTAAATAATTTAAATCTAATTTCATTTGTTTCTTTTCTTTTAAATAGTCGACTGACCATTTCTTTTCTTTTAAATAGTCGACTGACCATAGTTCGACTATAAACAAAACTAATCTAAATAAATAATAATTAAACAATTCAATTAAACCAGCAAACAAGTTGTCGATGACGTCATAACTATATTACTTGTGCAGGAGAGAAAGGGGTGAACGATGCAAGCGCGTAGCGCGAGCTGTTTCTCGACTCTTCTTTTCCATGCACATGTCAATTACCGAAAATACATGTGCATATACTCGTACTTAGTCATCTCAATCTGATATATTAGTGCCCTCTCTATTTAACTCTTTTTTAAATAGCATTTCGGAGCTATCTCTTTATCAAATAAATGCTGTTCCTAATTGTAGTGGTAGAATGCTTGATTTAATATTCTCATCCGACATTTTATTAATTACTATATCTAGAATCAATCCCTTAGTTCTTCCGTAGCATCCTACATTCGACCTGGTTCTAACTGCTATTATTTCCCCTAAAGTATAATCACGTTGTTTCCGTAGGACCGATTTTGAAAAATTGAATTATTTAATTTTGGAACATGATTAGTCATTTTTTTATTCATGTTCTGATCTAAATACATGCATTTCATTTTTTTATTCCTCTATGAACTAATTTATTGATCAATGTGTTCCTGTTTCTTTTACTGTAAAGTCCAATAAGCCTCCTTGGTTTTCACGTGAGTTAGTAAGGCTACAAAATTTAAAATCCCGGTGTTTTAAAAAATTTAAATTAAATTGTAATCTCTCTGATTTTATTCGTTATATTGCTGCATGAGAAAATTTTATGGCTCTGAACGCAAATTGTTACAACATGTTTTTTTGTCGTTGCCGTTTGCAGTTTGCTCACGACCCAAAGCAGTTTTATAACTTTGTTAACTTAAAACGTAAATCAAGTAGATTTCCTCCCTCTCTATCATACGAAAATAAGGAAGCAACTGATGATCAGGCAGCCGCCGACTTTTTTGATCAACTTATTCAACTGAACTTTATAGTCCCCCTTTACATCCATATCCTTATAGTATACACAATTTTAACACTCTCTTCTGTCCTTCTATCGACAAAACGTCTTAATGATCTTAAATCGATAAAACCCGTTTTCTCTCCTGGCCCTGACGGAGTTCCAGCATGCGTACTTAGATTTTGTGCTGATTCGATTTTGAAGCAAATTCATAAGCTACTTGACTTGTCACTATCCAATAGTTATTTTCCACCTATTTGGAAAAAATCTTTTTCCATTCCTCTTCACAAAAGTGGTTCTAACCATGATGTAAAGAACTACTATACATGTATTTCCAAATTGTCCGCAATGCCTAAGATTTTTGAAAACAATTTGTGGCTCACTTAACTTGTATGTGTAAATCTATAATTTCACCCCATCAACATGGGTTTATAAAGGCAAGATCAACAGCTTCTAATCTTTTAGATTTTTCATCTCATATTAATTTAGGATTTCGGAACAAAATGCAAACTGATGTTGTCTATACTGACTTCAGTAAAGCATTTGACTCCGTAAAACAAAATCTCTTAATTCATAAGTTAAATTAGATTTGTTTTCCTCAAAAGCTCCATTTATGGATATTTGATTAATTAAGTAACAGGCCTCATCGAATTCTTTTTAAAGACTGTCTTTCTAAGCCGATCTTAGTTACTTCTGGTTTTCCTCAGGACAGCCACCTCGGACCTTTGCATGATGCAGCCATAAACTGCTGCATCTTAACTGTTTGAAGTGCATGTCATAACATTAATTATAATCTTAACTTAACCCCACTCTTAAGAATATCTGAAGTAACTGATTTAGGTATCCTCTTTGATCATAAATTGAAATTTGATCGTCACATAACACAAATTGTCAATGAAGCATTTCGACTACTCGCCCATCAAAAGATGGGCCAAAGAATTCGAGGATCCTTATACGACAAAGTTGCTTTATACTTCTCTTGTTCGTCCAATTCTTGAATATGGGTCTTGAGTGTGGTCGCCGAAATACCATATTCACCAAGTTAAAATTGAGCCTGTTCAAAAGCAGTTTCTACTTATTGCCTTCGTAGTATCAATTGGGGTTCGGGTATAGAATTAGCACTATAATCTAGTAGACTCCTTCTAGCCTACCTTCTTTAACTAACCGTCGCAGGCGTTATGTTTATCGTAAAACTAAGTACAATATAGTTTCCCCTACTCTGCTTAATCCATCACATCCTAACAACTATTACTAATCTACCAATCTGATTGGGTTTAATGGGTTTTCCCCAATCCTTTGCAGCAAATGTTGGATTGGGAATTCTTGTTTTCTATTCCCCAGCCTAAATTTAATTTATATTTATATATATATTTTTTTATATGTATTTTTAATTATTTTTAATTAATTTTAAATTTTTTATTTTTTACCAAATTTATTTTTAAAATCTAAGTCTTAAATTTTTATTACTATATTTTTTTAGTTTTAATTATTTCTAATCTTTTTAGAAGCTATAAATAGAACAGTACCGGAAACAAAATTGGATATCCACTGCTCATTAAGAAATTTTCGTTGGCCTGATGGTTTCTTCCATGAAATCATGACTATATTCCATGAGGTGAAGCTGTACAACCGCTGCTTCACGAAAAGCTTGTGGTAACGAAGTTACAATATTGCTAACATGAATAGGAATATTAACAACAGCTTCTATGATGGCGTTTTGTCGATCAACACCTAAAGATTTAATCACCATAAATGGAAGTCTAGGTGATACAAGTCGTAGAGGAGTAAGCCTTTTAAGACATTCGGACAAGTTTGGGAAGTCTAACCCATTTTTAATAAAAAATTTTGGTTTCCTACCAACTTTTATGTTACGGCTATAGGTATTGCAAAATTGGAAAGATTCGTCAGAAGATGGGAATTGGCTGGAAATACTTAAAATATCTGAACTAAACTCATTTATACTTTCAATAAAAGCCCTTGCCATGCTGAAATGAAAGGGAAACCATACCTGATCAGGACCCAGTTTAACCATTCTATTAAAAATTTCTACATTAGCATTTAACCTTGTTTAACTGGGTGAATTATCTTCAAAGCTATTTAAGTGTTCCTCTCTCATACAGTCTGCATTTCGTCGATTGACTGACTCTTAAGTTCACACGCCTTAATAAGTCAGTAATAGCTTGACGCTCTAATAGTCGGGCACTTCTACATCGTGCACTATCAAGACCTTGATCAACAATCCTCCTCGCAAGATTGTTTCTGACTTGCGACTATATCTCCCTACTTAACGTATCTCTCTCCCTTTCTAATATACGACACTCAACATTAGAACGAATAACAGTTCTGAAATGCGTATTGTGCCTCTGTTCTAAGGCCCTAATCATACTCTTTTGTCGATCTGCATAATCTATCGGATTTTCTCTCTACCAGCTGATAGTCTCCATCTACCCGCCTCTGTCTTCTATTTTATGTATGTGTTATTCCGCTGTTCAGTTATCCGGACGTCAGTCTCCTGTTTGCGAGTCGATCTACGTGATCTATCGGCCCCCCTCTCTCTCTTCTGCTCTGAGCAATCTATCGTTTTCTAGCGGCAGTTTTTCGTTGGCGAGGCTTAAAAACGAATGGTTAAAATTATTATTAACAATAAGAGCAACAATCGAGCGGCACGCGACAGTGGGATACCCTTGGACGTATGTTGCCATAAAAAGTATCTAAATGTATAATACTAATCGAAAGCTACAAATTAATCATAACACTGCAGTGCGCTGCCACCTTGCATCAATTTCGATACGAATGGTATCATATATATAGTGACATATTCATTCTCCATATGAATTATTTAAACTTCATTCTTCATAACTTAAACCAATCTTTTGAAAAGCTTCACTCTTCAAAAGCATCAGTTCATTCTCCATACGAAAACTTAAACCGATCTTTTGGAAAGCTTCACTTTTCAAAAGCCTCATCATAAAAGTTCTCTCAAGACACCAAACGATAAGAAGCTTAAGTCACTGATAAACAAAGATGTAAAGCTCTGTAGAACTTTAAGGTTTGCTGGTCCATAAAAATAATTCTGTCAGTTAGTTTATGAGTAACTCTGGTGTAATAAGTAACGAATCCATCAAATAAAAATTATAAAATAAAAAAATATAATATTATTTTATTTTGATGAACACCTAAATACTTTATTGGCGCAGCCGGTAGGATGTTAGTTATTGATGAGGCAAAAATTGATCCAAGCCTTTAACTATCATCCGCAAAAGAACTCACGTGAATCGCGACGGCAACTTCAGTGACATTAGTTGAAAATATAAACCCAACAGTGTTCAAGCCGAGAAGTGATTGTGAAAAAAAAAATAAAACCTCAACAGTAGCCCACTTAAACAAATACAGGTGTGACCGCTACATAAGTTAAATCCAACAATCAGTGAAGTGAACAGGAACAGTAGCCCGCTTAAACAAAACAAGTGTGACCGCTACATAAATCCAACCCCACAAATTGTGAAGTGAACAAGAACAGTAGCCCGCTTAAACAAAACAAGTGTGACCGCTACAAAACAAAAAACGTTCAAAAAGAAAATTAATCAAAAATGGCATTATCAAATGATAATCTATCGCAACTGCTACGACAAATACGTCAAGTGCCGCAGTTCTGTGGAGAGCCAAACAGCCTCAGTTCGTTTATCAGACGAATTGAATACCTGCTCAACCTATACCCGACGAATGACCCTCTTCAGAAAGCCATCATATATAGAGCCATCGAACTACAGGTCATCGGAGATGCTGAGAAGGTCTGCCAACTCGGATTTCACAACGAATGGTCAACCCTAAAGGAAGCTCTGATCGTCGAATTTAAAACTCAAACCCCCCTGGAGGAACTTTTGCGACGTTTGTATTGCACGCCCTACAAAGGTAATTTACGACAATTTTGTGAAGAACTAGAAAATAAGTCAACTATTATTATTAATAAGTTAGCCTTAGAAAACAACCAAAATAACACATTAGTTTATTCACAAGCAATGGCAACTACAATAAAAAATACTATTCAACGCTCACTCCCTGATAGGCTGTTCATGACCCTAGCGAGGCATGACATTTCAACTATCCAAAAGTTAACACAAATTGCCCAACAAGAAGGTCTTTACGAAGACCCAATTTCTAAGAAATCAGATTACTGTCCAAAACTTAATACAAACTCACTAAATTTAAACACTAATACCAACACAAATAAAAACAAAAACTCTCATATCAATCAACAATTCGCGACCCCCTTCAACCCATTAATAAATCCCACGCAGATCCAAAACCCAAATGTAAACAACCAAACCCCTCATAAACAAGCTTTTCCGTCTAGACAACAACAATTCGATCAGAACAGACCATTGTTTAATGAACTCAGAGCAGACTTAATTCGCGACCGACAGAACGACACCCGAAACTATTATCAGCCCCCCAACAACCAAGAGTGCCGAAAAGGCGTTTTAGAGAAGGCAGCGGTCAATCACGTATGGAGACAGATGAAAGTCACCATCAATACGTGTTAGATTACAATAACATTGCTGACCAAGATAATAACAACGACGAACAGTTCCACGACGATCAATTACAAGACACACAAAACGAGACGTATACAAATCAGCAAATTCAACAAGCCGAAAATTTTCCAATACCAGCCTGGGAACCCACCAATACATAGAGATCATGTTTAATAATCATAGATACCGATGCATAGTCGACACTGGTTCATCAATAAACATGATGAATTCAAACTTTTTCAATCTTCAAGTTCATGATAAACAAATAGTTGTCAGAAGTATGAGGCTATTCAAAACTAAATAAATTCGTAAATCTTCCGGCCAATGGGCTTTTTCAGCAATCGCAGAAATTTTACATTCATTCATTTTCACCATTTTATGACATTCTATTAGGAAGGAAAGTACTAATGGAAAACAACGGTTGTATAGATTATTTTAGAAAAGAAACAATTATCAATGGAAGGTCATTCCTTCATAAAGAACTTGAACTTTCTGACGGAAATTCGTCAAAAAATTTTGAAGCAATTTTACAAGAAAACCACTATACAGCCGAAATAAACTATGCATTGGACAATGATATAAACTCAGACTACACATACCGACTAGACCATTTAAACAATGAAGAAAAACATAGACTAACACAATTACTAAAAGAATTCAAAGACATCCAGTATTCTGATAAGGAAAACCTAACTTTTACAAGCATCATACGCCATGAAATCAAAACAGTTCACGAAAACCCAGTGTATAAAAGACCCTATTCATATCCTTTTGCTTATGAAGCAGAAGTTAACAAACAAATTGAGGAAATGCTACAACAAGGCATTATACGCGAAAGCGACTCTCCCTATTGCAGTCCCTTATGGATTGTTCCCAAAAAGATAGACGCATCTGGCAAACCAAAATTCAGGTTAGTCGTCGACTATCAAAACCTAAATGAAATAACTATTAACGATAAATTCCCAATCCCGAACATGGATGAAATATTAGGCAAGTTAGGAAAATGTCAATACTTCACAACAATCGACTTAGCGAAGGGTTTTCACCAAATTGAAATGGACCCTAAATCCATACCAAAAACTGCATTCTCAACTAAACACGGTCACTACGAGTATACTCGCATGCCATTTGGTTTGAAAAATGCCCCAGCAACATTCCAACGTTGCATGAACTTCGTTCTTAAAGACCTCATTAACAAACATTGCCTCGTATATTTAGATGATGTTATCATCTACTCAACATCCCTTACTGAACACCTGAACTCACTGAAGAAAGTTTTTCAGAAACTTAAAGAGGCAAATCTTAAGCTCCAGTTAGACAAATGCGAGTTTTTAAAAAAACAAACAACATTCCTAGGTCATACCATAAGTCCAGATGGTATACGACCCAACAAAGAAAAAGTAAAAGCGATTGAAATATTTCCTATTCCAAAAACCTCTAAAGAAATTAAATCATTTTTAGGCTTATGCGGATATTACCGCAAGTTCATTTTAGATTTTTCCAAAATCGCAGATTTTGCCTCTCACCCTATTTTTAAAAAAAGGAGCCAAAATAAATACAAAAGACGAAGCGTAAAAAAATTAAAAACCCTTATCATGAACGACCCCATCCTCATTTGCCCTGACTTTACAAAAACATTTCAAATTACTACTGACGCCAGCAATTTCGCCATTGGAGCCGTGTTATCACAAGATAATAAACCAATTAGTTTCGCAAGCAGAACATTAAACGACCACGAACAGAATTACAGTACAATAGAAAAAGAATTATTGGCAATTGTTTGGGCAACCAAATACTTACGCCCATATTTATATGGAGTCCCTTTTGAAATATTAAGTGATCATAAACCCCTTGTCTGGCTAAATAATATAAAAGAACCCAATATGAAATTACAACGTTGGCGAATCAAACTTAGTGAATACAACTTTAAAATAAAATATTTGGAAGGAAAACTAAATCATGTAGCAGATGCTTTATCTCAAGTTAAAATTGAAGAAAATATGGTAGGTGAAGAAGAAGATATTTCAACAGCAGCAACAATACATAGTGCATCAGAAAGTAACGAAACTTATATTCAAATCACTGAGAAACCCATAAACTATTTCACTAGACAAATAGAATTTATAAAAGATTCCATAGACCAAGTAGACATATCAAAATATTTCACTAAAACTAAAATCACCATAAAATATACTGAAATGACTCTCCCAACAGCAAAAGACTTCTTAATAAAATACTTTCTTAACCATACTAGCGTAATTTACATAGACAATGACAGTGATTTTTCCGTTCTTCAAAATGCATACCATGAAACTATTAACCCACATTATTATTATTATTATTATAGAAGAGGGAGTCTCCCAGCGGAGAAAGCGCGAGGCACTGCGACCAATATGATCTTTTGTAACCAGAATGCTCTCCCTGCCATGACAAAAGTTGTTCTGCTTCCCTAATGAAGCATAACAGATCTTTCGTCGAGGAACGGACAATCTGCTCTGGAGTTGCGATTTCCACGTGCAGATGTTTCCTCCTTGTCCATACCAAGGCCGGACAGTCACATAGAATGTGTTTGGTAGTTTCATCGTCCTCTTTGCAGAGCCTGCACTCCGCGTCCGAGGACAAATGCATTTTTTTGAGGTGGTAGTTCACCAAGTGGTGGCCACTTAGGTAGCCACTTAGGTAGCCAACAAGGAGATAGAGGTCTCTCCTGGAGAGCTGCTTGGTCCTTCGATCAACTTTGGGATTGGTAAGCTCTTTAGCCTGCCGCATCCCTGGTTGGAAGAACCAGTAGCGTTCAGTCAATCTTCCAGCCCAGGTTTTCACAAGGGAGGAGATAGTAGACCACCCCACGCCACAGAAGGGTTCGGGGCCGAGCAAGGTGGCTGATGACCCAGCCCTCGCTAGTTCGTCCGCCAGCTCATTGCCCTGGAAGCCAGAGTGCCCAGGTACCCAAATTAGGGTGACTTTATTCCTTATCGACAGCCTCTGGAGACAATTCTAGCAGTCAGCCACCATACGCGAGCCTATTCTTTTTGAGGAGAGGGCTAGTATGGCCGCTTGGCTGTCCGAGAAGATGTATATTTTCGCTCCTCTAGTCCCCTTCTCAAGGATAAGACGGCAGCAGAACTCAATGGCGTGAACCTCTGATTGGAAAACTGTGGGCCAGTTGCCCATAGCAATCGAGGTCCTGGAGTTGGGACCATGTATTCCAGCTCCAACCCCCTGTTCAGTCTTTGACCCGTCGGTGTACCAATGTATGCCATTTGGGTCTCTGATGGGGTTGCCAGCATCCCAAACCCTGCGGTCCGGGATGAGGGTTCTAAATTTTGCACCAAAGAAGAGTTCCTTGGTCATAGAATCTGATCTAGTGCAGATCTCTAAGCCAGGAATGTCTTTGAGTAGGCTAGCATGCCCAGATTCGGTAGCTAGAAGCCCAGATTGGAGCTTGATTCTAAGAAGGCTCATAGCAGCAACTTCTTTTATACGGATATGCAGCGGAGTCAGATTCAAAATCGATTCCATTGCTGCAGTGGGACAGGTGCGGAGTGCACCCGTTAAGGAAAGGCAAAGCAGCCTATGCAATTTCGTGCACTTATTGATGGCAGTGACCTGCGTAACCTTGGGCCACCACACAATAGCAGCGTAGGTTACGATCGGTCTTACCATCATCTCAAAAAGCCAACTAATTGTGCAGGATTTGAGACCCCATATTCTACCGAAAAGCCTTCTAAATGCCCACATGGCATGAGTGGCCTTTGATAGAGTGTTATGCAGGTGGGAGTTCCAGTTTAGTCGCTTATCAAGGGTTACCCCTAGATACTTGACTTCGTTGGAAAGTTCCACAGGAGAGCCGCCAATATGTAATTGACCAATGTCAATAGAGTAACGCTTAGTGAAGGGAACAATGATTGCCTTTTGAGGATTGATGCTAAGACCTACATCATCGCACCATCTACTGACCGTGTTCAGAGCTGATTGCATCAGCTCTGTCACGGTGTTGGCATAGTTCCCGTTCACTACGAGAGCCAGGTCGTCGGCATAGCCAATCGCTTCCACGCCCTGTTCTGCGAGTATGATTAGTAGTTCGTCAACTACTAGGGACCAGAGCAAAGGGGATAGAACCCCTCCCTGGGGACACCCTTTTACCGCACTAATGTGGGCGGTCGTCGTGTCCAGGGTAGAGGAGATAGTCCGGTGTTTGAGCATGGCGTCAATCCACCGGATTATGGGACGGGCAATGTTCCTGCGCTCAAGCGCAGTAGAGATAGACCCGTAGCCGGTATTATCGAAAGCACCCTCTATATCAAGAAAAGAGCACAAAGTAATGTTCTTTGATACGAAGGCCTTTTCGATCTTACTCACTAATTTGTGGAGAGCGACCTCTGTCGATCTACCGGCTATATACGCGAACTGCGTGGGGTGCAGAGGGTTGTTTTCCTGCAGAGAGCACCGAATGTGCAAGTCTAGGAGCCTTTCCGCAGTCTTAAGCAGAAAGGAGGTAAGGCTGATCGGTCGGTAGGACTTAGGCTGGTCAAGAGGACGATTCCCCTGTTTGGGGATGAATACCACATTGACTCTCCTCCAAGAGTTGGGTATGTGTCCCCACGTGAGACTGGCTCTAAGAAGGCCGACCAGTGGATCAAGGATATGATCCAGACTGTTTTGGAGAAGGGCTGGAAAGATTTGATCACCCCCTGGGGCTTTGAAGGGAGCGAAGGAATCTACAGCCCATTTGACCTTTTCAGGATCGAAGATGGTACCAGATAAACTGGTTCCACGTGAGTCAGGTGACCAGGTGGCGTCAACGTGACTGGATAGATCTGGGTTGGCCACGGAACCTGGGAAGTGAACTTGTAGTAAAAGTTCAAGTGCTTCCCTACGATCTTGAGTGAAAGAGCCATCTGCTCTTTTAAGAAGCCCTATACCATTAGACGATCCTTTGGCTAATACCTTGTGGAGCCTCGCTGCCTCTGGCAGAGATTCTATGCTACCACAGTAGCTGCGCCACGTATCGCGTTTGGAGCGTCTAATGTTCTTATTATAGTTTGTGAGAGCGTCCCTATAGACGTCCCAACTTATACGGTTAGATCTGGCCTTGTTAAAAGGCTTCTAACCTTCCTTCTTTGAGCAGCCAGCTCTTCGTTCCACCAAGGAACTTTACGGTTGACCGTTAGTGTTTTCCGAACTGAGCTGGCTTCGAAGGACGTAATAAGCACATCTTGGAGCAGGTTGGCAGCAAGTTCTATCTCACTGACAGAGTTAGGATTGCTGATCAACATGTCTGCTTTCAAAGCCACAGAGGCTTTGAAGAGTTCCCAATTTGTCTTTTTAGGACAAAAGGAGTTCTGGCGGATCTCGATTTGGCCAGGAAGGTCGAACCTGATGTGCTGATGGTCCGACAAGGTGGCTTCGTCTGTGACCCGCCAGTTTATAAGCGAACTCGCAATTGAGTTGCTTATTAGGGTGAGATCTAATACCTCTTCCCTAATAGAATTAATAAACGTCGGTTTACATCCGACGTTCGCTATGTCTAAATGACAACACATTAGATAGTCAAGGAGAGACTCACCACGTTTGTTGACGTCGCTGCTCCCCCAGATTGTGTGATGGGCGTTGGCATCACACCCAATCACGAGCGGCTTGTTGTGGAGGCGGCAGAATCCCACAAGCCGCTGAACCTCTGCGGGGGTACATCATCCACATCGCCCGGGAAGTAAGCAGAGGCGATCACCACTTCCCGGACGCCATCAGCAGTGGCTACCTCCATAGCCGTTGCCACCAGGTCTCTGTGAATGAAGTTAGTTAAAGGAAAGTGTCTCACACTGTTATTGATCAGTATAGCAGTGCGAGGGGCACCTCCCATACGGTCATATAATAACTTACATGATCCGCATGATAGTCCACGGACGAGGCCACCTATTAACCATGGCTCTTGGACGAGAGCCAGGTCAATCTCCTCTTTACAGACGACCCTGCACAGGGTGGCTGACGCTCCTCTGGCGTGGTGCAGGTTCGCCTGGAGCACTCTAGTTGCGCTCCGCATCCTCTCTCAGCGCCTTGGTGACAAGGCCACATGCCTTGCCCCCCCGAGAGTCGTTGCCTCGGATACCCTTCGGCAGTCTGGCTGAGCTGCTCGGGGGAGGACGCCTAGCGATCCCAGTCGCGGGAGATGCCCTTGCGGGTTGTTTGCGCCCAGCGCTGACTGTGGGTCAGGCAGGGGCCAGGAGGCGCCCGCTGCCAGCCACCGGCCTGGTGCGGCCCGTTGAGGGGTTGGGGGCGGAGACCAGAATGGTCGGGGGTTTGGGGATGGGGGCTTTCAGAGCCACTGCGGCCGCAGCACTGATGGACGCCACCGGTATTAGTATTGTCTAATGAGGTGAGCTTTGGGGAACTCAGACTCCTCCAGTAGTTTAATGTCAAGGGAGCTGATGGACCTGATGTGTCCAACGGCTTCCCTGACCCAGTCGGCAGTGCGGCT
The DNA here is from genome assembly GCA_018904035.1 of Zaprionus ornatus. NCBI lineage: Eukaryota > Metazoa > Arthropoda > Insecta > Diptera > Drosophilidae > Zaprionus > Zaprionus ornatus. The sequence continues at coordinate 68,768 of JAEIFZ010000294.1, read as the reverse complement.
ATCCTCGCACACCAGGAGCAGCCACTCATTTCGAGGTATGCAACCCTCGAAACCCGGACTGGCACCCGATGTGGGATGAAGCAGCAGAGCCTTGGCAATGCTAGCTTTCACCGTGGCCACTTGCTCCGGTGAAAGCGGGTTTTTTGAGACAGCCGAAGTGAAGCCCAGTTTCACGCTGCTCGACACCTGGCTGAGAGGTGGCTTTGTGGACTCCACATGAGTCTTTTTGGGCTTCTTTGAAGACCCGTGAGGTTCGAGGACGGTATCGTCAGCGCGCGTCCGTTTGGCCTTGGTTTCCACGGGGGGCGCGGTGGCGATAGCCAGAGCTTCTGCTCTGCTCGAACCCTTTGCGAGTGCGGCTTTGAAAAGCCTCTTCTCACGGGTCTTCATCTTCACAAAGGCGTTCTCAGAGTCCAGTCGCAGCCGCTGTATCTGAGAGCCTACTTCCGTGAGACCTGACCTCTGCGAGGCCACGGAAGCGTCGTCAACGAGGCTGATCAGGTCAGCGTCAGCTTCAGCGTCAGAGGACATCACCTCGACGAGCTGCTGCCGGCCTGAGCAGCTATTGGACGAGAAGTCAGCACTGGCGAACTCATCGTCCAAGGGAGTCCGTGGCCTGTCCGGGTCCCCTAAAGTACCAGGGCCAAGACCCGTGGTATTGGGGGTGGAAGCCAGCAGCCCACTGGCTGCAGTGCTGTTGTTGGGGTCGGCCGTTAAGGCCTCGCCCTGGGTTGATGCTATCGAAGTCGCATCGGACTTATCTTTTGTAAAATTAATATCCATACTTTGGACCCACGAGTAGGCGGGAAGGGAAGGTCACCCACGGCATAGCCCGCGTGCCGTGGGAAGTCTTGATGAAACTGGAGGGCGACAGGTATCCAGAGTCCGCATACTAACGACCGGGCTACCCCCCGGCCATGCATCCCTTGGCGTATGCTGTTCCGCCTTGGATTGGGGTGATTTATAGAATCACAATCTTCGCCCGACTACAATTAGTCAGCACCCCTAGCAGAGACATGACCGTGCTAGGGGCCTGCTTCCAGCCGCCCTCACGTGGAGAGTATAGCCGCACTTCCGACAGTAGGAGCAAGGACGGCACGTACCCCAGCCAAAGCTGGGATTCCATGTGATTCCCCTTACTGTCTCTGACGGCTGACGGCCATTAACCCACATAGTAACGTAAAAATCTTAAAAAGTATAATTAAACTAAAGGACATTAACTCTTACGCTGAATTCAAGGAATTCATTATTTCTCAACACCTGAAATTACTGCACCCTGGTATCGAAAAAATGACACGACTCTTTAAAGAAACTCACTATTTTCCTGACTATAATAAATTAATTCAAAATATCATTAATGATTGCGAAGTCTGCAATCTCGCAAAAACAGAACACAGACCAACAAAACTTGCTTTTGAGATAACCCCAGAGACAAATAACCCAAGAGAACTTTACGTAATTGACTTTTATGCTATTGACAATGAGCAATATTTATCCTGTATTGACGTTTATTCAAAATTCGCATCACTTATAAAAACAAATAGTAGAGATTGGCTAGATTGGCAAAAGAGCCCTTACTAGAATATTTAACGACATGGGAAAACCACAAAAAATTAAAGCAGACAAAGACTCAGCATTCATGAGCAACTCTCTAAAGATTTGGCTAAATAAATACAATTAGATATCACCACAAACAAAACAGGAATAGCAGATGTAGAACGTCTTCACAAAACAATAAATGAAAAGATTCGCATTATCAACACTGAAAATAATAGAGAAAATAGGGAAACAAGAATAGAAACAATTTTATACACATACAACCATAAAACCAAACACAATACAACCGGACAAATACCAGCTTACATACTACTCTACGCAGGCACACCTACCTATGACTCTCAGAAAATTAAAGAAAACAAAATTAACAAGCTTAATGAGAACCGACAAATTTACGAAGTTGACACAAAGTATAGACAAGCCCCTATAACGCGCTCGAAATCCAAAAACCCCTTTAGGAAAACAGGCAGAATTGAACAACTAGATGAAAAACATTACAACGAAAATAATCGAGGCCAAAATTTCATGCACCACTGTCTTACAGTTAACATAACACAAATTGAAGAAACATTTAGCACTCTTATTAAAGAAAGCCAGAAATTTAATAACATAACACAAATAAATTACCTAATTGAAAAAATGAAAAGGGAAATGAACGGAATACGTATAACAAAACGCAATAAACGAGGACTGTTCAACTTTGTAGGCTCTACTTACAAATACCTTTTCGGTACACTAGACGAAGACGACAGACAAAATTTTGAACACCAAATTTCATCCCTATCCCAAAGCACTGTTCAGATTAGCAGTCTAAATCACGTTATTGATAACCTTAATAACGGTATTCAAATGATAAACACCCACTCAGAATCTATAAAAAAAGAACAAAAAATATCTCTTTTAATATTTAATATCGAACACTTTACTGAGTACATTGAAGACATCGAAATGGGTTCACAATTAACTCGATTAGGAATATTCAATCCAAAACTTCTTAAGCACGACAACCTTGGTAACGTTAACTACAAAAATTTAATGGACATAAAAACTTCTGCCTGGTATAATACAGGTACTAACGAAATTTTCCTAATGTCTCATATCCCCACAAACACAGTTGAACAGCCTACTTTCCTTATCACCCCTTACCCAGACAATAATGGACAAACTATTAACGAAAATTTAGAAGGCAAATTCTATCTACACAATAATAATGTTATAAATACACAAACAAAAAATATTAGTAAAGACCATTGTATTGCTAGTATAATCAAACACGAAACACCAACGTGTACTTTCCAAAAATACCGTAAGCCATTTTTCATCCAACACATTAAGCCAAACATACTAATTACATGGAACATGACCAGAGAAAAACTTAACCAAAATTGTAACAATCAAGAAATTTATATTGAAAATAACAAAATTATAAAAATATTTAATTGTACAGCAGAGTTAAAAGAATCTTCAATATCAAATAATATGCATCAATATACAAATCTAATATTCACCGAGCATAATGTCAGAAAAGTTGAACCTATGCAACATATTGAAATAAAAGAAATGATTATGCTAAACAATAAGAATTATACAATCTATAAAAATATATTAATAATCCTCATGTTTGTAATAGCTGTAATATCTATATTTTACCTATACATTAAATGTAAAACAGCACCTCATAATATTGTAATATCATATCTAAGACCTAAAGCAAACAAATCAGTTGACAAAAATATTGAAACAGTTAAAGAAAATAATACTGAAATAGTAAAAACTGAAAATGCAATTCCACAATTATATCCAGAAGTAAAGGCTTGAGGACAAGCTAAAATCTAAAAGGTGGGGGGGTGACATATTCATTGTCCATATGAATTATTTAAACTTCATTCTTCATAACTTAAACCAATCTTTTGAAAAGCTTCACTCTTCAAAAGCCTCATCATAAAAGTTCTCTCAAGACACCAAACGATAAGAAGCTTAAGTCACTGATAAACAAAGATGTAAAGCTCTGTAAAACTTTAAGGTTTGCTGGTCCTTAAAAATAATTCTGTCAGTTAGTTTATGAGTAACTCTGGTGTAATAAGTAACGAAACCATCAAATAAAAATTATAAAATAAAAAAAAATAAAATTATTTTATTTTGATGAACACCTAAATACTTTATTATATATATTTATTTAATTGCATTTTATAGTTTTGTTTTTTTTACTGACCCTAAAATATGAATTATTAAATAATAATCAAATGTGCACGTAAGCATATTTTGAATATTATGAATATATAGACATGCATGTAAATACTTGCATACATTCATATTCATTTACCACGCAACCTATTGGTTGAGTATTAGTATATATTTATGAACATGTATTTTCGGTAATTGACATGTGCATGGAAAAGAAGAGTCCTTTTCTTTCCTACGCAAGTAATTTAGTTTTGACGTCATCGACAATTGACCATTTTCAATGGCCCAAGGGTATAATAAATCCCATTTTATTACATAAATTAAAAAATTGAAATAAACTGAAATAATATTAAAGATATAATATAATAGATTACATAATACAGGTTTAGTATTTATTAGATAATATATTAAATATATACATAATTATATTAAATTACATTATTATGCAATATACAATAATTATATAATATAATTTAATAATAAATTGCTAGTATAATTTTTAATAATAATAATAATTTATCTTATCTGTCCAAATGCGTCACTGTGCGCGGGCAACGTCCCATGCGTTACAATATACGTCACGAACACCTGAAATCGTCACAACGCGCACGTAAACGATCCTACAGATATATATATGTACTAAAATGTATATAAGTTAACAAAACTCCTGCTGCACAACAACGAGAAGCGCAACCGCTCACGAGGCAAAGTTACATAAGCAACGTGCAGCATTCCCAAAACCATGGGACCGCTAACCAACGTAGCCTAAACACCCGCCAAGTGTGCTTGGTCAGCAAATTCCGAGCCACAGGAACCCGACACCATCAGCGACTGCACCAGCGACAGCAGCGGGAGCGACTGCACCAGCGACAGCAGCGGCTGCGGCGGCAGCAACGGCACCAGCGACAACAGCGACGGCGGCGACTCCCTACAGCAGCAGCCTTCCTATGATAAACTCTTTTTGTGTTAAGTTAGTTCTAATTAAAAACCCGATCAATAAAGACACATTATTTTTTGAACTCCCAATCAACTCAAAAGTTAATTGGCGCCCGTCTTTTTAGTCGAGTCAGACTACCCTAAGAGTAGGTATAAGTGGTTACAGGGTATAGGCTCGCTCACCACGCGGACGTCAAACACCAGCAGAGAGAGCAATCGCAGCTCGAAAGTAACGGAAAAACAACAGGTGCAGCCGAAAACCAACGGAGAGATCAAGTACAGTCAGACAATGGGAAAAGGAGAGCGCAGCCAAACGACAGAGCGAGCGCCGCAGCAGAGCGAGCGTCGAATGACAGAGCGAACACCAGCCAAACGATAGAGCTAGCGCCGCAGCAGAGCCTGCGCCGAACGACAGAGCGAACGCAGCCAAACGACAGAGCAAGCGCAGCCGAACGACAGAGCGAGCGCCGCAGCAGAGCGAGTGGAACGACAGAGCAAGCGCAGCCGAACGACAGAGCAAGCGCAGCCGAACGACAGAGCGAGCGCAGCCAAACGAGAGAGAGCTGCAGTCACCACAGCCGAGAGAGCGTTGCAGTCACCGCAGCCGAGAGAGCGCTGCAGTCACCGCAGCCGAGAGAGCGCTTTAGTCACCGCAGCCAAGAGAGCGCTGCAGTCACCGCAGCCAAGAGAGCGCTGAAGAGTGCGTGGATAGCTGATGCTTGGCGATGCTTGGGGGGAAATTAATTGCGGCACGCGCTAATTTTGACACTCGAAGTGGTGAACTTAGACCGTGCGGAAGCAAAAAAAGGAGGACAAGCAGAAACATATAAGTAAGGACGCGTGGACCAAGGTGAGCGAGCCGCCAGATGGTTGATTTTAGGCAGGGCCCGGGTTCCCGGGGCAGAGGAGACGGTGTTTAGGTAGGGCAAGGGTAGGCATAGGTATTAGTTAGTTTTTTTAGGCTAAGTTAATGAAATAAAGACGATGTTTACCAATGAAAGTGCGCATGTTTGCTCAAGGGAACGAAAGGGCGCGTGAATTTGTGAGTGTATAAGTGTGTGCGTGTGTCGGCGCAGGCGGCGAACGCGAGACCACGTGGCCCAAGCTGTTCCAGGGCTCCACTGATGTGCAAGCCGGTAAATACCCAGCACATACAGTGGAGCCTCGAGAACAACCGCGAGCCGGTGAATCCCGGAACACGAGGTAAATACCCGGTTCCGGGATTAACCGAGTCACGGATGGTGGCCACTGGTCTGACGGCGATAGGCGGAGCGCGTGTGCGAGGGCGAAGGGGGCGCCAGACGGCGTGGCCAAACCGTTCCGGAGCTCCACTGGTGTGCAAGCCGGTAAATACCCAGCACATACAGTGGAGCCTCGAGAACGACCGCGAACCGGTGAATCCCGGAACACGAGGTAAATATCCGGTTCCGAGATTAACCGAGTCACGGATGGTGGCCACCGGTCTGACGTCGATAGAGAGCGCGCGTGTGCGAGAGACGATGTATTGACGTTTATTCAAAATTCGCATCACTTATAAAAACAAATAGTAGAGATTGGCTAGAAGCCAAAAGAGCCCTTACTAGAATATTTAACGACATGGGAAAACCACAAAAAATTAAAGCAGACAAAGACTCAGCATTCATGAGCAACTCTCTAAAGATTTGGCTAAATAAATACAATTAGATATCACCACAAGCAAAACAGGAATAGCAGATGTAGAACGTCTTCACAAAACAATAAATGAAAAGATTCGCATTATCAACACTGAAAATAATAGAGAAAATAGGGAAACAAGAATAGAAACAATTTTATACACATACAACCATAAAAGCAAACACAATACAACCGGACAAATACCAGCTTACATACTACTCTACGCAGGCACACCTACCTATGACTCTCAGAAAATTAAAGAAAACAAAATTAACAAGCTTAATGAGAACCGACAAATTTACGAAGTTGACACAAAGTATAGACAAGCCCCTATAACGCGCTCGAAATCCAAAAACCCCTTTAGGAAAACAGGCAGAATTGAACAACTAGATGAAAAACATTACAACGAAAATAATCGAGGCCAAAATTTCATGCACCACTGTCTTACAGTTAACATAACACAAATTGAAGAAACATTTAGCACTCTTATTAAAGAAAGCCAGAAATTTAATAACATAACACAAATAAATTACCTAATTGAAAAAATGAAAAGGGAAATGAACGGAATACGTATAACAAAACGCAATAAACGAGGACTGTTCAACTTTGTAGGCTCTACTTACAAATACCTTTTCGGTACACTAGACGAAGACGACAGACAAAATTTTGAACACCAAATTTCATCCCTATCCCAAAGCACTGTTCAGATTAGCAGTCTAAATCACGTTATTGATAACCTTAATAACGGTATTCAAATGATAAACACCCACTCAGAATCTATAAAAAAAGAACAAAAAATATCTCTTTTAATATTTAATATCGAACACTTTACTGAGTACATTGAAGACATCGAAATGGGTTCACAATTAACTCGATTAGGAATATTCAATCCAAAACTTCTTAAGCACGACAACCTTGGTAACGTTAACTACAAAAATTTAATGGACATAAAAACTTCTGCCTGGTATAATACAGGTACTAACGAAATTTTCCTAATGTCTCATATCCCCACAAACACAGTTGAACAGCCTACTTTCCTTATCACCCCTTACCCAGACAATAATGGACAAACTATTAACGAAAATTTAAAAGGCAAATTCTATCTACACAATAATAATGTTATAAATACACAAACAAAAAATATTAGTAAAGACCATTGTATTGCTAGTATAATCAAACACGAAACACCAACGTGTACTTTCCAAAAATACCGTAAGCCATTTTTCATCCAACACATTAAGCCAAACATACTAATTACATGGAACATGACCAGAGAAAAACTTAACCAAAATTGTAACAATCAAGAAATTTATATTGAAAATAACAAAATTATAAAAATATTTAATTGTACAGCAGAGTTAAAAGAATTTTCAATATCAAATAATATGCATCAATATACAAATCTAATATTCACCGAGCATAATGTCAGAAAAGTTGAACCTATGCAACATATTGAAATAAAAGAAATGATTATGCTAAACAATAAGAATTATACAATCTATAAAAATATATTAATAATCCTCATGTTTGTATTAGCTGTAATATCTATATTTTACCTATACATTAAATGTAAAACAGCACCTCATAATATTGTAATATCATATCTAAGACCTAAAGCAAACAAATCAGTTGACAAAAATATTGAAACAGTTAAAGAAAATAATACTGAAATAGTAAAAACTGAAAATGCAATTCCACAATTATATCCAGAAGTAAAGGCTTGAGGACAAGCTAAAATCTAAAAGGTGGGGGGGTGACATATTCATTGTCCATATGAATTATTTAAACTTCATTCTTCATAACTTAAACCAATCTTTTGAAAAGCTTCACTCTTCAAAAGCCTCAGTTCATTCTCCATACGAAAACTTAAACCGATCTTTTGGAAAGCTTCACTCTTCAAAAGCCTCATCATAAAAGTTCTCTCAAGACACCAAACGATAAGAAGCTTAAGTCACTGATAAACAAAGATGTAAAGCTCTGTAGAACTTTAAGGTTTGCTGGTCCTTAAAAATAATTCTGTCAGTTAGTTTATGAGTAACTCTGGTGTAATAAGTAACGAATCCATCAAATAAAAATTATAAAATAAAAAAAAATAAAATTATTTTATTCTGATGAACACCTAAATACTTTATTATATATATTTATTTAATTGCATTTTATAGTTTTGTTTTTTTTACTGACCCTAAAATATTGAATATTATGAATATATAGACATGCATGTAAATACTTGCATACATTCATATTCATTTACCACGCAACCTATTGGTTGAGTATTAGTATATATTTATGAACATGTATTTTCGGTAATTGACATGTGCATGGAAAAGAAGAGTTCCTACGCAAGTAATTTAGTTTTGACGTCATCGACAATTGACCATTTTCAATGGCCCAAGGGTATAATAAATCCCATTTTATTACATAAATTAAAAAATTGAAATAAACTGAAATAATATTAAAGATATAATATAATAGATTACATAATACAGGTTTAGTATTTATTAGATAATATATTAAATATATACATAATTATATTAAATTACATTATTATGCAATATACAATAATTATATAATATAATTTAATAATAAATTGCTAGTATAATTTTTAATAATAATAATAATTTATCTTATCTGTCCAAATGCGTCACTGTGCGCGGGCAACGTCCCATGCGTTACAATATACGTCACGAACACCTGAAATCGTCACAACGCGCACGTAAACGATCCTACAGATATATATATGTACTAAAATGTATATAAGTTAACAAAACTCCTGCTGCACAACAACGAGAAGCGCAACCGCTCACGAGGCAAAGTTACATAAGCAACGTGCAGCATTCCCAAAACCATGGGACCGCTAACCAACGTAGCCTAAACACCCGCCAAGTGTGCTTGGTCAGCAAATTCCGAGCCACAGGAACCCGACACCATCAGCGACTGCACCAGCGACAGCAGCGGGAGCGACTGCACCAGCGACAGCAGCGGCTGCGGCGGCAGCAACGGCACCAGCGACAACAGCGACGGCGGCGACTCCCTACAGCAGCAGCCTTCCTATGATAAACTCTTTTTGTGTTAAGTTAGTTCTAATTAAAAACCCGATCAATAAAGACACATTATTTTTTGAACTCCCAATCAACTCAAAAGTTAATTGGCGCCCGTCTTTTTAGTCGAGTCAGACTACCCTAAGAGTAGGTATAAGTGGTTACAGGGTATAGGCTCGCTCACCACGCGGACGTCAAACACCAGCAGAGAGAGCAATCGCAGCTCGAAAGTAACGGAAAAACAACAGGTGCAGCCGAAAACCAACGGAGAGATCAAGTACAGTCAGACAATGGGAAAAGGAGAGCGCAGCCAAACGACAGAGCGAGCGCCGCAGCAGAGCGAGCGTCGAATGACAGAGCGAACACCAGCCAAACGATAGAGCTAGCGCCGCAGCAGAGCCTGCGCCGAACGACAGAGCGAACGCAGCCAAACGACAGAGCAAGCGCAGCCGAACGACAGAGCGAGCGCCGCAGCAGAGCGAGTGGAACGACAGAGCAAGCGCAGCCGAACGACAGAGCAAGCGCAGCCGAACGACAGAGCGAGCGCAGCCAAACGAGAGAGAGCTGCAGTCACCACAGCCGAGAGAGCGTTGCAGTCACCGCAACCGAGAGAGCGCTGCAGTCACCGCAGCCGAGAGAGCGCTGCAGTCACCGCAGCCAAGAGAGCGCTGCAGTCACCGCAGCCAAGAGAGCGCTGAAGAGTGCGTGGATAGCTGATGCTTGGCGATGCTTGGGGGGAAATTAATTGCGGCACGCGCTAATTTTGACACTCGAAGTGGTGAACTTAGACCGTGCGGAAGCAAAAAAAGGAGGACAAGCAGAAACATATAAGTAAGGACGCGTGGACCAAGGTGAGCGAGCCGCCAGATGGTTGATTTTAGGCAGGGCCCGGGTTCCCGGGGCAGAGGAGATGGTGTTTAGGTAGGGCAAGGGAGGCATAGGTATTAGTTAGTTTTTTTAGGCTAAGTTAATGAAATAAAGACGATGTTTACCAATGAAAGTGCGCATGTCTGCTCAAGGGAACGAAAGGGCGCGTGAATTTGTGAGTGTATAAGTGTGTGCGTGTCGGCGCAGGCGGCGAACGCGAGACCACGTGGCCCAAGCTGTTCCAGGGCTCCACTGATGTGCAAGCCGGTTAATACCCAGCACATACAGTGGAGCCTCGAGAACAACCGCGAGCCGGTGAATCCCGGAACACGAGGTAAATACCCGGTTCCGAGATTAACCGAGTCACGGATGGTGGCCACTGGTCTGAAGTCGATAGAGAGCGCGAGTTACCACATGCACCCTTCCCCCGATCAGCATTGTACCCCCTCCTAAGCCGAAGCCCGGGAACAACAGCTTGGGTACAAAGTAACTCAAGTGCATACTCGGCATACTAACATTTATATTTTATTAGCTTATAAGAAACCCAAACTTATATATACGAGGGTCGTTTGATAAGTCCGTGACTTTTTGAATAAAATATATTTTTTTCGTCAAAGAAGCGTTTTATTTCTCAACATAATCTCCTTTTAGCTCTATACATTTAGTCCAGCGTTTTTCCAATTTTTTTATTCCTTCCAAATAATAGGTTTTCTCAAGGCCCTGAAAATAGTCGTTTGTTTCTGTGATGACCTCTTCATTTGACCCGAATCTCTTACCGCCGAGCCATTTCTTCATGTTTGGAAACAAAAAATAGTCACAGGGGGCTAAATCTGGAGAATATGCTGGATGGGGTAGCAGTTCGTAGCCCAATTTATGAAATTTTGCCATGCTGACTACACACGTGTGCACCCGTGCATTGTCCTGATGGAACAGCACTTTTTTTTCGCCAAATGCGGTCGTTTCTGCTTCAAATCAATATCGAATCTGTCCAAAAGCTCTGAATAATATTCGCCGGTGATCGTTTTACCCTTTTCAAGGTAATCGATGTGAATGATACCTTGTGCATCCCAAAAAACTGTGGCCATGACCTTGTTGGCCGACAGACCCACCTTGGCCTTCTTTGGTGCACGTTCACCCGGAGAAACCCACTGTCTTGATTGTTCTTTGGTCTCTGGTGTGGTGTGGTGGATCCATGTTTCGTCTACGGTAACGAAACGGCGCAAAAATTCGTTTGGATTGCGGTTGAACATCGCCAAACACTCCTTTGAAATGGTCACACGGTTGCGCTTATGGTCGTGTGTGAGCAATCGCGGCACCCATCGCGCGGAAAGCTTTTTCATGTCCAAATATTCATGTAAAATGTGATGTACCCGTTCAGTTGAGATGCCTACAGCCTCAGCTACCTCACGCACTTTCATTCTCCGATCATCCAATATCATTCCATGGATTTTGTCGACGATTTCTGGCATGACGACCTCTTTTGGGCGACCTGAACGTTCGGCATCACTTGTACTGGTACGACCACAACGGAACTCAGTAAACCATTTCTTAACCATTGAAATTGATGGTGCAGAGTCCCCATAATATTTATCAAGTCTTTCCTTGGTTTCGGTGATGGATTTTTTACGCAAAAAATAATGCTTAATTTGCACACGAAATTCACTTTTTTCCATTTTCGTTAAAATTCACGAGATCGTCTGCTTTCAATGCCTATAAAACGCAAACTAAGAAACGCAGCTTTCTCAAAATTTTACAGTCAGCTGTTAATCGATAACTGCTGACAGGAGCAGTGTTGTATTTAGAGCAGGTGCGCGGCAAATACAAAAAGTCACGGACTTATCAAACGACCCTCGTATATAAAGTACATTGCCCCACTTGTACAAATAAACAAGAAAGGGACAAATGCCGACTGGGCATTTCGCAACATTGTAATTATAAACAGGAAAGGGACAAATGCCGACTGGGCATTTTTGCAACATTGTAGTTCTAAGAATCAAAAGCCCATGTACCCATGAAGTATGTTTGAAGAGAAGAATAAATTCATTCCGATTGTATCAACAGTAAAGATCAGACGTGTTTAAATGAATATCTACTCCAAATATATACAAAACCCCAAAAGTGAAAACAAATAAAAGAATCACCTTCAAGGTTGTGAAGAAAATCAAGGACCCCTGTTCCGCAAACTCCCTCCAACACTCGACTTTGGATCTCTCGTGGAACCATAACTGGCGCAGCCGGACCTAAAGAACTATGCAGTGGACTCCCGCATATTGGTTATTCATGTAAGACAGCAACGGTAGTAGTGAAAAATAAAATATTAACTAATAAAAATTATAATGCAAAGTGACACAAGCAATCTCAGTACGAAAATCACAATGCAGTGTCAGCAAAACCCGCTGGTCGCACTTGACGGCCGCAGCCACGTATCAGATTGCATATATTCAAGCAAGCGAGGACGTGGCAGCATAAATCCATAGTGAGTAGCGTTCGGTTTTGTGATGTATGCATGCGATGTACATACGAATACCCAGATTCATAAAAAGCAAAAAGGCTTACGCAATAAGGCGACACGATAAGATGTTCTGGTGTATATCAAGAGATAAAGCAATAAGGCTTACAAAAAGAATGTGTATAAAATATATCAAAAAAAAAACCCAAGCAATAAGGCTTCCGCAAATAAGTGCGAGATATATTAAGAAGAAAGAAATAAGGCTTAATCTGAGGAGGCACCACCTGAATGATGAGGACGGGAAATAGTTCAATTACCATAACATTCAGAGTTGCAGGGCGCAAAGCTGTATGTTGTTTTCAAATGTACCCGAATTCATTGTTTAAAGGGACGCAAGCTGATGATTAAGCCCACTTAAAGTAATATGAGAACTAACAAAGTCGAAACAAAAACAAATAAACTACCGATTGCACAAGATTTATAACTTTACACATGGACATCAAAACTAAAAAATCCTTCATTACAGGAAGTTTTAGAAGACACCATTACAGCAACACACACCACAACAAAACGCATCAAGACACACAAATAAAATAAGTTAATTAAGAATAACATTAATACACACACACACTATAAATTAAGAGAACAACACACATTAGAACCTAAGATATCAACACACATTAAAAATTAAGATAACTACACACAAACACATATCGTTATAGAATAGTAATCAAATCACAAATATAGGAAGAGACGAGTAAATAGAAATTCACAGGACATAATTGAAATACTATAATAGGCCCGATAGAATTTACAGTCGTATAGAGAGAGTTCATGTCGAATATCAAAAGATTGTTTCCGAACACCAGAAGTAGAAGTAGAGCTGAAAGAGAAGAATTAGCATCAAGGTCTTTAGAATCCATCGAAGAAGATTTTATCTTAGGTAGTGGAACAGTCCCGACAATATTGACTTCCAACGCTCCGCCAACATCGGCACTCCAAACGCCGCCACCAACGGTGAACACCAGCCCCAACGACATATTTAACACCTTACGGATTCCAGACGCAATTAGATTTCTGCCGACCTATGACGGGAATTTTAAGACCCTTAACGACTTCATTACGAACGTCGAAGAAATTCTGATGATGATCAGGGGAGCAGATCAAACTCCTTATGGTCATCTATTAATGAGAACTATAAGAAACAAGATAGAAGGGCGAGCAAACGAAGTCTTAATTGCAGAAGGAATCCCTCTTAATTGGGACACTATTAGAGACACACTTCGCGCTAACTTTACGGACAAAAGAGAGGAATCTTCCTTATTACAGGAAATTCATCTAATTAAGATGAAAGATCTTTCTTTAACTAGACTATACGAACAGATATCGGAAGTTAAACTGGCATTGTTTAATGTCATAGAGACTAAAGAAAGGGATCAATCAGCAAAAAAAGAATCATACACAAAGTTATGTCTAGACGCATTTATAACGGGAGTAAGGGGACCGCTAGGTGCCTTTATAAGGGCCCTAAGGCCCAGAACACTGACCGAAGCCTATGAAGAGGCACTAAAAGAAAGGGAATTATATTTCCAGGAGAGAAAAAGAAAACAATTTGGTCAGAAAGAATCAGGACAGGAGAAAAGGAGAAATAACACAGATCAGGGTCAAGTAATTCAAGCATCGACCAGCAAAAACGGAAATAGAAACTTTAACAACCGTTTTGGATCTAATCAGACTCCACAACAGTATAGCTCCAACAATAGTATTAGGACAAACAATTATAACAGAAACAACCAATCAAATACACGGGCAATAATGGCCAAACCAGAAAGACCAGACTATACGAGCGGACAGACACAAATGAGTTCCTCTAACCGTTCGGGGCAATCATATAACATCAACGGACAAAGTAAAAACGATGAGCAGACACAGGACACCCAACAAAATTTTCAAGAATTAGCCTCGGAAGACAGACGGGATATATAGATAGACACAAACATGGTTCGACTCTTCCATATGTGACAATTTGGAAGACAACTAAAATTTTTACTAGACACAGGGGCTACCCATTCATTCTTAGACCCCATATTTACCACGAGCACTAATAGAATTAGATTAAAGACAGGTTTTAAAATCAATACAGTTCTGAACAAACATACATTAAAGGAAAAAGCAGAGTTTCGGGTCAACCCAAATGGAGAATGGTAGTAGATTTCAGGAAACTTAACGACAAAACGGTAAAAGATAAATATCCTTATCCATTAACGACGTGCTGGATAAAATAGGCCGGGCCAAATATTTCTCAGCACTTGATCTAGCAAGTGGCTATCACCAAATGGAAATGGCCAAGCAAGATAGGGCAAAGACCGCCTTCACAGCAGTAGGTGGCCACTATGAGTTTACAAGAATGCCGTTCGGATTAACAAATTCCCCGGCAACTTTTCAGAGAGTCATGGATAACGTACTAAAAGAACTAATTGGCGAATGTTGCCTAGTTTATCTTGACGACATCGTCATATTTTCAGCATCCCATCAACAGCACATAGGGCACCTAAAGTCGGTATTCAACAAACTGGCACAGGCAAATTTAAAATTACAAATAGACAAATCAGAATTCCTTAAAAAGGAAATCGAGTACCTCGGACATGTTGTAACAGCGGACGGAATTAAGCCAAACCCCAAAAAAATAGAGACTATAAAAAAATTCTCCATACCACAAACAAAGAAAGAAATAAAGTCGTTTCTAGGACTCTTAGGGTATTATAGAAAGTTTATTAGGGATTTCGCCAGAATTACGAAACCACTAACTAAACAATTAAAAGGGAAACAAAAAACCATAAAGATAGATAGCGAGTATAAAGACACATTTGAGAGTTGCAAAATGCTTTTGTGTAATGACCCGATACTACAGTATCCAGATTATTCCAAAAAGTTTATTTTGACCACTGACGCTAGTAACGTCGCAATAGGCGCAGTATTGTCACAAGGTACATTAGGAAAAGATAAACCAGTATCTTTTGCTAGTCGGACGCTTTCAGATACAGAATTAAACTATTCTACAGTAGAAAAAGAAATGCTGGCTATTATTTGGGCCACAAAATATTATAGACCTTACCTATACGGACAAAAATTCAAAATAGTTACAGATCACAAACCACTTACGTGGTTGATGGGTTTTAAAGAACCAAACTCAAAGCTAGTTCGTTGGAAATTACAACTTTTACACTAATCCGAGTGCAAATAGGAACTAATTATAATGACAATATATCGGTAATAGCATCAGCAGAGGACACGATACATTCGAGTTTCGAAAATCTTGATGAAAACTTGTTTATCTCGGAAAAACCCTTAAATGATTACAACATACAACTTATATTTGAAACCGGCTTAAACTCAAAAGCCGTGGCAACCACCCCCTTTAGAAACAAAATCAGACGAATAATTTATGAACCTGACTTTACGGACGACACAGTAAATAGACTATTAAAGAACTGCCTTAGACCAAATAAAACTTGCGCAATTTTTGCACCAGACCGCATTTTTAAGAAAATTCAAAAATCGTACTCTAAATATTTCGCACATAGCAAAGTTTATAAAGCGATAAGATGCACAACATACCTCGAAGACATTAACGACACAGACGAACAAGAAAAGAAAATTATAGAACAGCATGAAAATTCCAATCACAGAGGCATAGATGAGGTAAACGCCCAATTGAAAAAAAAATATTATTTCCCAAATATGAAACAAATAATTATAAAGACCATCAATAACTGTGACATTTGTAAAATACTAAAGTATGACCGATCGCCACCCAAAATTAAATATCTAGAGACAGAAACCCCCTCAACTCCTATGCAAATTATACACACGGACTTATATACAATCAACGGAAACTATGTAATGACTATAATTGACAAATTCTCGAAATTCGCTGCGGCTTATACGATCCCCACTAGAAACAGTATAAACATTGTAAAATCAATGCAACAGTTCATACAATATTTCGGTATTCCAAGCAAGATAGTTTGCGACCAAGGAGCCGTATATAATTCGAACTTGTTCAAAGATTTTTGCAAGCAATACGGAATCCAATTGCACATGACATCGTTCCAACAGTCATCTAGCAATGCACCAGTAGAAAGGTTACATTCAACTTTAACAGAAATTTATAGAATTATCGTAGAAAAGAAAAAGGCAGAAAATTTACAAATAGAACATGACAATATTTTGACTGAAACGTTAATTACCTACAATAATGCTTTTCATTCAGCAACAAAACTCACACCTTTCGAATTATTCTCAGGCAGAACCCACTCCTTTCATAACAATATCGACTTTAACGACCAACATGACTACCTCAAGCAATTAAACGACTTTAGAGAAAACTTTACCCGGATATAGCAAAGCAAATGAGTTTGATTAAAAGTCAAAATATAGAAAAATTAAACAAAGATAGAGAAGACCCACAACAATTGGAAATAAGAGAAACAATATTTAGAAAAGAAAACAGAAGGAATAAGTTAACTCAAAGATTTACTAAACACAAAGTACTAGAAGATAGAGGACATACATTAACCTCAAACAAAAAACAGAAGTTACATAAGTCAAAATTAAGAAAAGGCATAAAAAAGTAACTATACAAATTGATTATAAAACAATAACATTAAAAATACCCCATGAAAATATTTACAGGTTTGCCCTAGCAGAGGGTCAATTCGTTAACGTTCAGTACTTGGAACCAGGAACTCCGATGGTGAGACTAGAATTAGGAACAGCTAAAAATATACATGACTATAGAATTATAGCTCATATTATCTGTATTGAAGATTATAAAAAGAATATAGAACAGTTGCAAAGTGCACTGCAGGAAATGAAAACAGTAGAGTTTTCGGGAGAAGCTATTAAAACATTAGAGGAAAAACTTAACCAGGTTAAAGAAAAAATTAATATTTTAACTCCAAGAAAGAGACAAAAACGAGGAGCAATTAATGGATTAGGAAGTATAATTAAAACAATAACAGGAAATATGGATGCAGAAGATTCTAATAGGATAAAAGACGAGTTTCAAAATATACATAATGGCTTAGGCGAATTAGCATCAGAAATTAATAACGAAAATAAAGTTATAGTAAGATTCCAAAACATAACTAAACACATAAACCAAGAACAAATAGTAATAAGCAATTTAATTAAGAATTTTAAAAATGACATTTTTAAACACTTAACACAAGAACATAATGAAATTCATGCCCTACAATATACAAACAGATTAGGCTATAACATTGATATATTATATAATCACATTTCAAACATATTAGAAAGCATATTGTTAACTAAATTAAGAATAATACCTAAATTTATATTGTCAACCGAAGAAACAGATAAAATTATGGACATATTTACAGAACAAAATGTTAAAGTAGAATCCCAAGAACATCTATACAGATTATTAGAAATGGATACATTTATTAACAAAACAAATGTTATTTTTTATATAAAAGTACCTGTTGCGGAACGCATCACCAAATATTGTTAAGAATAATCGATTGAAATTATTATAATCAGTTATCGATATGAACTTGATATTATTATTATTTTGTCCATCTCGGAATAAGGTTGAGAAAAAACAGAACGACGCAACAGACGTGCCAATTTAAGTTTATCTTATTTAATTGAATAAATGTTTAAAAAAAGTGTTTTGAACTAAATATTGAATGACGATAATTGTCCCGACAAAATGGTCGTTCGAGCCGGATAATATATAATATATACTACATTGTCACCCGTCAGGTAATTCCGCCAACAACATGGTCGTTCGAGCCGGATAATATATAATATATACTACATTGTCACCCGTCAGGTAATTCCGCCAACAACATGGTCCTTCGAGCTTATTTTGGACGGCATATGGATTTGTCATGATCCTACCAAATTATTTGAACGTTACGAAAAACTAATGCGCAATTTCATCAGCCAATTCACATGTCTGTATGTGTAGCGTCTATCACATACATTGACGACGACAAATATAAGTGTGTGTGACAGCATCGCAACAGACTCGTGTATATGTACACACATACATTACTGCCAAGCATAAAATTTGGGTGTATGTGCATAATAAGACGACGTACATTTACATAAAACAGCTGCATTGAAAATTCGTGCTGGTAAACGGCTTGACAATGCCAATGACACGTTCAAAGAAAACTTTTAAATCAAATGCGCAATTGACGTCAGTGCAAATAAACGAAATGGACACACCACGACCACAAAACCTGTCTACCAACACAGTAGTTCCAACTGGTGAATTGCCGAGGAGTACTCCAACTAATTGGGATGAAGACCGAAGATCTGTGACTACAAATAATTCCCAACAAGAAGGGAAAATACAAATGCTACAGTTCCAAATGGAACATTTAAAGAAACAACAGGAATTGCGGACAAAGCGAATGCAACTGGAATATGAGGAAAACCAACTTACACTGGAGAGGGAGATAGAAATGGCCAAATTCGAAGATGATGCAAACATCCCCAGCGACCAGAAAAGAAGCTTCATTGATGACCAAACATCAGCAAATCGTACCAATGAGTGGATAGAGAACTCTCAGCGTAAGTCAGACACAACAAAAAAAATGTATAAAGACGACAAAACTGTAAATGTCCTTGAAAGTTTTATGGCAAGACAAACAATTAAGCAAGAACTGCCTTCATTTAGTGGTGATCCTTTAGAATGGCCCATCTTTATTGCAGAGTTTGAAAATAGTTCTCGCATATGTAATTTTAGTAATTATGAAAACATTAATCGTTTAAGAAGAGCACTAACAGGTCGTGCAAAAGAATGTGTACAGTCACTCCTATTATTACCAGACAATGTGAGACATATAATTGATATTTTAAGAAATTTTTTCGGTGATAGTTGCTACATAACAAAAATAATGATTGATAAGATACGACTTTTTCCGGTAATCAAAGATGATAAATATGACAAACTCATCACATTATATGACATGATCACAAATCTCATTCACACATTGTTTTCGTTTAATGATATTAATCAAATACGTAATAATTTTTTATTTGATGAAATTTTGGAAAAAATACCGATCTCTCAACGAGTTTCGTTTATGAAATATTATCAAAATACTAAATCTGATCAGCCAAAAGTAATTGTCTTCCATGAATGGTTAGGTCAAACAATAAAAGCGTCAACAGCATTAGGCTTTGGTCATAATAAGCCTAAAGACTCCACTTTAAAAGTCTCAAGTCAAAACTACAGTAATGAGAAATCTAAAAAATATTGTAACTTTTGCAAGTCAATTGAACATTACTTAACAGATTGTCCAAAATTTAAAGATGCAACAGTTGAAAAAAGATGGGAGCATGTAACTCAGAATAAGTTATGTATATCGTGCTTTGGCAGAAAACATGTTGTAAGAGATTGTAGACGTAAGAAAACTTGTCATGTAGAAAACTGCAACTATAGTCATAATTATCTGTTGCATAAAGATAAAAATAGTACAATTCCACCTAAATCTGCAGAGATGTCCAATAGTAACGAAAAACTCAATATAAACCCCGATATTAATTGTAACATTAATTTAGATAGTAACAAAGTTCTATTAAAAGTTATTTCAGTTACGTTGATAGGTCCTCACCAATCAATAGACACATATGCTTTACTTGACGAAGCATCAACGATTTCATTGATAGACGAAGACGTAGCGACAGATCTAGGACTAGACGGCCCCACAATGCTTTTAAAGATGCAATGGACAAATAACGATGTGTACGAACAACTAGATTCAAAGGTAGTTAGTTTGAATATAAAAGGCAAAAGTAGTTCATCACAAGTATTTACATTAAGAAAAGTTAGAACTGTATCTTGTCTAAACTTACCAATGCAAACTCTTTCCATTAATGACATGTCCGAAAACTATAAGTTCTTAAAAGACTATTCAGTTTGTTCATATCAAAATGCTAAGCGAAAAATTCTAATTGGTCAAGATAATTGGTCGCTTATAGTCTCACGAAAATTGAAATATCAAACATTTAACGGTCCAGTCGCTAGTAAGACTTCACTAGGCTGGGTTGTTCACGGAATGGTAGGACTCAATAGATATATTTCTGATAGACATTATACTTGTCATGTATACAATTGTTTAGAAAACGACAAAGCCATTGACGATTTGGATAAGTTACATAACCTTGTAAAGTCTTATTGGTCTATTGAGAACGAATTATTGACTTCACATGACATTCCAACTTCACTCGACGACAAAAGATGTTTAGAAATTGTAGACAAGACATTAAAACGCAATGGTGATAGATTTCAATGTGGACTCTTCTGGAAAAGCGATGACGTGCAGCTTCCTGAGAGCTACAATAATGCATATTCTAGACTGATTTTATGCGAAAGAAAAATAGACAAAAATCCTGTTTATGGCAAAAAATACAATGAGACTTTTGAATCCTACATTAATAAAGGATATATAAAAAAATTGACATTAGAAGAGAAAAATAAAATCTCACCCTTGACGTACTACTTACCACATTTTGGAGTTCTAAATAGCAATAAACCTGATAAATTAAGAATAGTTTTGGACGCTGCATCTAAAAGTCATGGTTATTGTCTCAATGACTTTTTATTGCCAGGTCCAGACTTGTACAGCCAATTATCTTCGGTTCTTATGAACTTTCGAGAACATAAAATTGCCTTTGTAGGAGACATTAAAGAGATGTTCCTTCAAATTAAAGTTCATGAATCGGACCGTTGTGCGCAAAGAATATTATGGCGAGGTACAGACCGACTGTCCGACCCAGACGTATACGAAATACAGGTATTATTCTTTGGCGCTAAATGCAGTCCTAGTATTGCTCAACAAGTTAGAAACAAAAACGCTTTAGAGTTTCAGAACAACTTTGAAGAAGCCTATAAGGACATAATTTCCAAACACTATATGGACGATTATCTTGGTGGAGCAAACGACATTAACAATTAATTAGGGATGTGACATACATACACAAGGCAGCTGGATTTGATATGCGTAATTGGATATCAAATTCTCCAGAAGTTTTTAACCAGACATATTCTAGAATATTAGACGACAATAAAATTAAAAACCTGACCGAAGAACGAGTATTGGGACTTATGTGGAACTATGATAAAGATATTCTTACCTACAATTTAAAATTTTCCAAGTCACACTCTGAACTTCTTAATCAACTTAGACGTCCAACTAAGAGAGAAGTGTTGAAAATTACCATGTCAATATTCGATCCCTTAGGTTTTCTTTCTAATTTATTAATTTCAAACAAAATATTATTGCAGGCAATCTGGGACAGTGGTATTCACTGGGATGATTACATTACGGACGAACAATTTGAAATTTGGAAGACCTTATGTGACAACTTAAATCAACTAAATAACTTCTACATACAAAGACAGATGACCACGTTTAATATTAAGCAATGTAAAATTCAATTACACATCTTTTGTGACGCTTCAAAACATGCATACGCAACGTGCGCATATTTACGTTTTAATTATGAAGATCAATTTGAAAGTACTCTAATAGCAGCAAAATCCCGTGTAGCACCATTGAAACCAATGTCCATTCCAAGGTTAGAATTACAGGGCACTCTGTTAGGAGCCAGACTTGCTAAAGCAATAAAAGAAACACTAAACCTTACAATAGACTCAACCTTTTTGTGGACAGATTCCGAAATTGTTTTATACTGGCTTAAAACTAGTAGCAAACGATTTAAAACATTTGTAGCTCAACGTTTGGGAGAAATTCAAGAAATAACAAATTTAAGCGAATGGCACTACGTACCTTCAAAAATAAATCCCGCTGATAATGCAACAAAATTATCTGCTTTTAACTTCAATTCAAATGAATTATGGTTAAAAGGGCCAGAATTTTTAAGAAAGGGTCAAGAATTTTGGCCGCAAGGCAAATTATCTCTTAATTTTAAAAATGACAATGAACAAAGTGATCCTGAATTTGTAAATTTGACAGTGTCTCAAAAACAGACTTTTATTTTACCGGACGTTGCAAGATTTTCAAACTGGATGCGATTCTTAAGAACCGTAGCATGGGTCTTAAGATATTTGACAAAACTTAAAACAAAAGGGAAATATCCCACAATAAATGAACTAACAGCTGCAGAGCTATTGAAAGCTGAAAATTTAATTTTCCAGAGCATACAATGTGACAAGTATCAAAATGAATTAGATAGTCTTAAGCAAAATATATCTATGTCATCTTCAAGTTTAAAGAGCTTACCAATTTTTCTGTCTACAGATAATCTTATAAGACTAAGAGGTAGATTAAGTAATTTAAGTGACGAAGATATGAGTATTGATTCTAAAAATCCTATTATCCTGGACAAAGACCACCCAATTACATATTTACTCATACAGTATTATCATTCTAAAAATTGCCACATTGGTACAGAAACAGTAATTTCCAATATCCGTCAAAAATTTTGGATTACTAAATGCCGAAATACAGTTAAAAAGATTATTCACAATTGTCAATATTGCAAAAACAAAAAAGCAAAGCCTCAGATTCCTATAATAGGTCAGTTACCCAACTGTCGAGTAAATCCAACTGAAAGAGCTTTTTTGAAGATAGGAATTGATTATTTTGGTCCAATTGAAATAACACAAAACAGGAGTCACGTTAAGCGTTACGGAGTTATTTTTACATGTATGACATCTCGCGCAATTCATCTTGAGATTGCCGAAGACTTATCTTGTATTGCATTTATGCATGTATTTCGTCAATTTGGCTGTAGACGTGGATTTCCTACAGAAATATATTCAGATAATAGTACAAATTTTAAGAGAGCAGATAAGGACATCAGGGAAATAATTGATAAATGGTCAGTTAGTGATCTTACACAGTTTTTAACAACAAAAGGTTGCTCTTGGTATTTTAATCCGCCGTTATCCCCTCACATGGGAGGAGCATGGGAAAGGCTTATACAATCTGTTAAGAAATATCTAAGTGTCTTGCTGAAAGAAAAATATCCTAAAGAATTTACTTTAAAAACGCTATTTTGTGAAATTGAATTTATGATAAACAGTAGACCACTTTTATTTGTACCTTCAGATGATTTTGACAGTGAACCCTTGACACCAAATGATTTATTAATAGGGCCAAATTTTAGAGAATCATTTTACATGAACACCAATGATTTTGATTTAAGAATATTAAACATGTGGAGATCGTCGCAAAGACTAGCAGACATTTTTTGGATTAAGTGGAAGAAAGAACACAGACAATTTTTAATTTATAGTCGAAAATGGAAAAAGGATAATAATAATTTAAAAGAAGGTGACGTAGTCTTAGTTATGGAATCAGAAGTGCCTCGGAATGTATGGCCAAAGGGTCTAGTTATTAAGACTTATCCATCAAAAGATGGACGTGTACGAATTGTCGACGTAAAAATTAAGAATAATATTTATAAAAGACCAGTTGTTAAATTAATTAAGCTTGACGTAATACAAAATTGTTAAAGTATTGATGTCGCCTATAATTACTGCCGACCTCAATACTTGGGAGGAGGATGTTGCGGAACGCATCACCAAATATTGTTAAGAATAATCGATTGAAATTATTATAATCAGTTATCGATATGAACTTGATATTATTATTATTTTGTCCATCTCGGAATAAGGTTGAGAAAAAACAGAACGACGCAACAGACGTGCCAATTTAAGTTTATCTTTGAACTAAATATTTAATGACGATAATTGTCCCGACAAAATGGTCGTTCGAGCCGGATAATATATAATATATACTACATTGTCACCCGTCAGGTAATTCCGCCAACAACAGTACCTATGTTTGAACTTGAAGGGGGCGCCAGACGGCGTGGCCAAACTGTTCCGGAGTTCCACTGGTGTGCAAGCCGGTAAATACCCAGCACATACAGTGGAACCTCGACAACAGCCGCGAGTCGGTGAATCCCGGATCACGAGGTAAATACCCGGTTCCGAGATTAACCGAGTCACGGATGGTGGCCACCGGTCTGACAGCGATAGGCGGAGTGCGTGTGCGAGGGCGAAGGGGGCGCCAGACAGCGTGGCCAAACCGTTCCGGAGCTCCACTGGTGTGCAAGCCGGTAAATACCCAGCACATACAGTGGAGCCTCGAGAACGACCGCGAACCGGTGAATCCCGGAACACGAGGTAAATACCCGGTTCCGAGATTAACCGAGTCACGGATGGTGGCCACCGGTCTGACGTCGATAGAGAGCGCGCGTGTGCGAGGGCGAAGGGGGCGCCAGACGGCGTGGCCAAACTGTTCCGGAGTTCCACTGGTGTGCAAGCCGGTAAATACCCAGCACATACAGTGGAACCTCGACAACAGCCGCGAGTCGGTGAATCCCGGAACACGAGGTAAATACCCGGTTCCGAGATATACCCAATCTCGCGGGCGGCCACTAGTCAGGCGTCGCCACACAGCGTGGGCGTGCGCAAAGGCGGACAGGCGTCCACGTGGCCTCACACTGCTCCGTGGCTCCACTGACGTGCAAGCCGGTGAATACCCAGCACGTACAGTGGAACCTCTGGAGCAGCCGCTAGTCAATGGTCCCAGAGGCTTGAGGTAAATACCCGGCTCCGAGACCATTAGCGAAGCGGGGGAGGGCGGCCACTGGACCCATTTGTTGGCCGTTGCGCACGATTTTCAACGACAAACACACGCTGCAAAGTCGCCCATGCCGGCTCAGCGGGGTACCACGTGTTCGTCTCTGCGATGATCCCAAAACCCCAGAAGGTCACTCTCTTAGTTTCGGCTCGGGTCTCAGCAAATTTTACAAATTATTCCTGTAAAGTGGCCCTGGCGCGACTGAGCGCACCCCAGCCTTCAGACGCTACCTTACAGAAGGAAGAGACTATCCACTGGTCTTCAACCAATAAACTCATAAATAAATAAAAAAACAAGCAAAAGTCCTAAAACAAAAAAATATATAAATAAATAATAACTTTTCGTGCATCCCAAGCTCAAATAGAATAGAGTAGTTGTACGATTCCAAAACGAATATTTCTTCGTACTTCCAATTTTGTTCGAGAATGCCAAGCGGGTTAACCGATGCTAAGGCAGGGCTAGGTATAGCCGGTGGCTCCAGTCAAGTGGCTGGAAATAGACAACCGGGGACCAGCGCCCCTACGGCTACCCCCGAATTAAAAAGTGTGTTTATGGATCTAATTAGAGAGACGCTAGACAGCGAAAAGATGTTCAACCCGAATTTTGGACACGAAAATCTTAGCGACATTCCACTAGTAGAACCCAGGACAGGCGAAGAATGCGGGGGGGTACCAGAATTAACAAAACTCATTAAGGAGTTCTCGGGAGACAGAGCCACCTTTAATTCGTGGAAAAAAAACGTCAACCGCATAATGGCTATCTATGAAGGACAAGAAGAATCCTACAAATTCTATTTGATGACTTTAGCTGTACGTACCAAGGTAGTTGGTGAGGCAGACGCGGTTCTAGAATCCTACAATACGCCAATGAATTGGAAGGCCATTTCAAAGTGTCTTACGGCACACTATGCTGATAAACGAGATTTTCAAACTCTCGAGTATCAGATGTTCTCGCTAAGCCAAGGTCGCATGACCATTTCAGAATTCTATCAGGCAGTCTACCATCAGCTCTCATTGATTTTGAATCAAATCGGAGCCCATGAGGAGTCACCAGAGGTCATTAGAGCTTTAACCAATAACTACCGAGGCAAGGCACTCGACACATTTGTGAGAGGCCTTAATGGTGATTTGCCACGCCTGCTAGCCATAAAGGAACCGAGAGATCTGAGCCATGCATTGCATTTGTGTGGTCTAGTAGAAAACCAGGAGCAAAGAAACTCATTTTCGCCAAAGATTAGACAACAGCCCCCAACTTTACCGCTAAGACAAATAATTAGACTAGCAACCCAAAAACCGTTACAGAATGCCACTTCCACGCAATGGAGGAACTTTGACCCACCACTCCCCGAGACCAGCAATATATCAACATTTAACGCCTCCGAATGATACCAATCAAAACACTGCATTCCAACCCTATAGACCATCGCCACAAAACTCCTAGATCCCATATCGAATGCAATTACCCACACAGGGCCAACAGCAAATAGCACCTCTACGACCATCCGTAGAGGATGGAAAATACGGGTTCACCCGCATACCTTTCGGCCTCAAGAACTCGCCATCAATATTCCAGAGAGCGCTGGACGATATTTTATGAGACCACGTAGGGAAAATATGCTGCGTGTATATCGATGATATCATAGTCTTCAGTCAGTCCGAGTCCGAACACGCCTCACACTCATCCACCATATTCGAAACGCTAAGTAAGGCCAACATGAAAGTCCAAATAGATAAGTGCGAATTCTTCAAAGAAGAAGTCAATTTCTTAGGGTTCACTATTTCTAAGCATGGCATTAAAACAAATCCCGGAAAAGTGAAAACGATCGAAGAATTTCCAGTCCCAAAAACTTTAAGGGAATTAAGGTCATTCTTGGGACTAGCCAGCTACTATAGAAGATTCATTCGCGACTTCGCGAAGTTAGCTAAACTACTTACAAGTCTACTTAGAGGCGAAAACGGACGTGAATCCAAAAACATATCTAACAGAACTAAAATAGAATTGGATAAGGAAGCACTAGATGCGTTCAGTAAAATAAGACGAACTTTAGCATCTGAAGACGTCATTTTGTCCTACCCCAACTTCAACAAAGAGTTCCAACTAACCACTGATGCATCAAATTATGCTATCGGCGCAGTCCTCGAACAAGACTCTCGTCCCATCTCGTTTATTTCCCGCACTCTAACGAAGACCGAAGAAAACTACGCTGCAAATGAAAAATAAATGTTAGCGATACTATGGGCTCTTCAGAGTTTGCGTATGTACCTATACGGTACTACCAAGGTGGTGATATACACCGACCACCAGCCCCTAACCTTTGCTCTGAGCCCAAAAATAACAATTCGAAACTGAAACGTTGGAAGAGCTACTTGGAAGAGTATAATCACGAGCTTAGATACAAACCAGGTACCTCCAACGCAGTGGCAGACGCCCTATCTAGAATTCCAGTAGGTAAGTGAATTCCACAACATCCACAATTCACAGCGATCAGAGCTCTTCACATAACCTGATACCGGTAGAAAATGTACCGATCAACGTTTACAAAAACCAGTTACTACTGCTAACCTCAGAAGAGGAGTCCGAAGAATTCTCCATACCTTTCCCCACTTACCACCGACATATCGTCAAGAGGAATGATTATTCAGAAGCAGAACTAATTCGGATCCTTAAGGATCGACTAGACCCGAAACTCGTAAATGGCCTACTTACCGCAGAGAGAATCATGGGAAAAATACAGAACATCTATCCGTTTTATTTCAGTGGGTATAAGGTCAGGTACACACAAAAACAGGTGAAAGACATATCTGAAAAAGACGAACAGGACGACATAGTAGCGAAAGAACATTTGAGGGCACATAGGAACGCAGTAGAAAACAAATTACAAATAATGAGCAAGTTCTTTTTCCCAAGCCTCAGGAAAAAAACTGAAGCGATAGCGAAGGCATGAGAAACTTGCAAATTGTCCAAGTATGACAGACACCCTAACAATGGAGAAATCCAACCAACTCCGATACCCACTTATTCCGGCCAGGTCGTCCATATACATAGACATCTACACCACACAGAAAAAATTGGTACTCACAGCCATAGACAAATTTTCTAAATACGCCCAAATCAAATTGCTAAAATCAAAAGCTTCAGAAGACTTGAGACACCCGCTAAGGGAAATCATGATAGCCTTTGGTATGCCAAAATTGATCGTTATGGACAACGAGAAAGCATTTAACTCCGCCAACATAAAATTTCAACAGCTAAAAGCTACCGTCTACACAACACCACCTTATTCATCCACCAGTAACGGCCAAGTCGAGAGATTCCACTCAACTCTAACAGAGATCATGATATGCTTAAGCAGAGACTCTGGCACGGCTACATTTGAAGAAATAATCTTCAAAGCCGTTCAGAGTACAATGCATCTGTCCACTCAACCACTAAAGAAAAACCAATAGACATATTTTTCGGCCACCGACAAAACACAGACCCCCAAACACTAGATTCGGAACGCAAAGAGGTCATCCAAAATCTGAAAAATAAACAAGAAGAAACAATACTATACCACAATCAAAAGAAATCTCCCATAAAAGCATACAACGAAGGTGACGTAGTCTACGTTAGGATCGATAAAAGGTTAGGTTCCAAATTGTCGCCAAAATACAAAAAAGAAATAGTTGCAGAAGACAGAAACACAAACATTAAAACAAGTTCAGGAAAAGTGGTTTATAAAAATAATATAAAACGAGAGCAACAGTCGAGCGGCACTCGACAGTGGGATACCCTTGGATGTATGTTGCCATAAAAAGTATTTAAATGTATAATACTAATCGCAAGCTACAAATTAATCATAACACTGCAGTGCGCTGCCACCTTGCTTCAATTTCGATACGTTGCCAATAATTTATCGCCGCAATTTTCCTAGCGCGCGAAAGACTGCAAAAATCGGTGTGAGCAGTATATATCGGAATTACTTTATAAATTTTGAATTGGCCAATATCGATAACTTTCAATATATCGAGTAATCAAAATTAATATTTATTTAATTGCATTTTATGGTTTTGTATTTTTTATTGACCCTAAAATATGAAGTATTAAATAATAATCATAGCTGCACGTACGCATATTATGAATATTATGATTATGGACACATGCATGCAACTGCTTGCATACATTCATATTCATCTATACGCCACCTATTGGTTAAGTGTTAGCATATATTTATGCACATGTATTTTCGGTAATTGACATGTGCATGGAAAAGAAGAGTCGAGAAAAAGCTCGCGCTTCGCGCTCGCATCGTTTGTCCTTCTCTTTCATGCACTAGTAATTTAGTTCTGAAGTCATCGACAACTTCTTTGCTGGTCGAAGGGTCGAAATAGTTTATCTAATAACTTCAGTGTTTATTGTCCGATCGGATTGCAATTTGGAGGATAAGTTCATATAGTATTTATCTCTATATATGCTAAAGCAGAACGTAAAGAAATGAGTACTTCGAATGTAAATAGCAATGTAAACAAAATTGGCGGTTTGCGGGGGGCGGTAGGCGTGTTATTCCAAATTGAAAATAAACTTGATTTGCGTATGGTATACAGGAATCTTCATGCTAAATTTGGTGTCCGTAGCTTTTGTAATAGCTGAGATCGACGCGTTCATCCAGACAGACAGACAGACGGACAGACAGACGGACATGGCTCAATCGACTCGGCTATTGATCCTCAGCAAGAATATATATACTTTATGGGGTCTCCGACGCCTCCTTCTGCCTGTTACATACATTTGCACAAAGTTAGTATACCCTTTTTTGACCATTTTTAATGGTCCAAGGCTATAAAAACATGATATTCTTCCAGGTTACTTTTCTTGCCAACATGTTTTGGCATCACGACCATACTAGACTATTCACACTCACAGCTGATACCCATCAAAACAGGCATCGCACTAATTCAAAACGGCACATTCAAGATCATTCACGTGTTTGACGTGGATGAATACAAAAAGCGTTCCATAACCTATCAAACCAAGTTAACGAAATAGAGGCAACTAATTTACTATACCCATTCCTCGCATTCGAACTTTCGAAAGCAGAGGCAAACCTCAGAAGCCTCAGGCCATTCCAAAGGAAGACAAGGGCAATAGAAATCTTGGGTACAGCTCGGAAATGGTTGGGCGGCACGCCGGACCATAATGATTGTTGGAGCTCACAAAAATAAAATAAGTAGCTAAGTAAGGATGTAAGAGAACACATGGAGTGTCGTAGATTTATACTCTTAAGTTAAGACGATCGGCAAATGCCAACGGCGAATTCAGGGAGCGCGGTCGGACTGTGGCCCACTCTCGCTTATGAAAATAGAACTTAGTTTCGTTTGTGCACTGAAGCCAACTGCATTCTACTTGAATTAAAAATTATTGAAGCCAAACTCCGCGTCCGTTTTATTATTTCGTTTCGTTTATTTCGATTTCTCTAAAAAAGCTTAGAGATTTTTCATTGGCGCCCGAGCAGGGACTCGAGATTTGGCAATTTTTAATAAAAATATTTCGGCAGTAGTTGGCTTCGCGCGTCGTGTGTGAACACAAAATAAAAATTAAAAAAAAGTGAACGTTGCTGGACTGAGGTGTGCGCCAAAAGAAGTCGTCAACGTTGGACAATTAAATGGAAGCCAGTCGTCGCTCTATGTCTATAGATTCCCTAGACAGCCTACAGGTATTTAGTATCACAAATTGAGCAAGTCTTGTTATTGAAACGACGAAATTGTCGAAAATAAATATATGAGTACATAATCGCATGTACTGGGCAGCTCAAATTTTGATACTTATTCTTTGAATATTGCATCCAAGCGGTGTACCTGCATATGCATATACGTGTGTATGTAATTGCTTCTACACACATCGATACATTTGTACCTGCGCCGACATATAAGCACATATGAGTAACTAACCCTAACAACATAGTACAATAACATTGAAAACAATAAATACAACAAGTGACTATTTCAGAGAACTAAAAATGCTTTACGCCCCATGGCGAGATGAGCATTTGGATTTAGTCACACATGACTGTGAATTGTTCTGTAGGGAAAATTCGGAGTTAGTAGAGAACAATCGCAGAAAATATAATTTACTAGATGATAGGGAACTAGAAGATGCTCTGAGCCACTTAACAGAGGAAGCAGAAAACAAGAGCAACAGTCGAGTTGCACACGACAGTAGGATACCCTTGGACGTATGTTGCCATAAAAAGTATTTAATTGTATAATACTAATTGCAAGCTATAAATTAATAATAATACTGGAGTGCGCTGCCACCTTGCTTCAATTTCGATATTTTGCTAATAATTTATCGCCGCAATTCCCTAAAGCGGTGTGAGCAGTAGATATCGGTATTTCTTTATAAATTTTAAATTGGTTAATATCGATAACAAGGTCCAAGGGTATAAAAATAAAAAAATAATAATAATTATCAAACCAATTTTCCATTCAATGGTTATACTTAACTATTAGATAATTAAATTTAAATTATTAAAATATGCCTACATACATATTTACATATATCCTGTCATTTAGATTTCTTAATTTCTAACCTATTCCAAACATTACAAACTCATGCCTGAATACTAACAGATATCCCATTGTGATGGCTATGCAAAACCTCAAAAGTCCTAGCACTAATCTTTTCATTATCTAGTATATTTGAAAACGCCCAATCAATATGTGTATCCATATTGGTAGTGGACGTTTTCAAATCTAACAAACTCCTTAATCCTTTGCTAATCAAAAAATTATAAATACTCTTACACCTGTTAAAGGTTTTGAGGCACAAATTAAAATCTCCTAAAACTAGCAAGCCATCCCCTAAATCACCTAAACGAGAAAATTGATGAATTATCTCCTCAAATTCTATTTTAAATGTGGACAGAGGAAAGTCTGGACTTTTATATAATATAAGAAAACTTAGGGCATCAAACCTAAATATGCCGAACTCAAAAACTACTGAGCCAAAAGTTTTTCTACTGCTAAAGGTATGGGAAACTCTATCTACTAGCTCGTTCTTTACATAAATTATGATGCCTGTTAAAGGCCTAATTGATTCAAGTTGAACCACAATAGTGAACCCAGGTATTTCTACAGTTTCATTGCTTATGGAAGTTTCCACGAAACATAATATTGATGACTGAAGCATCAGCTTGTCCGATCGAATATCTTCAAGATGGGAATTCAAGCTCTGAGTATTATGGAAGAAAATGTTAAGGGCAGAACTGTTAATTAAATAATCGTAATGAGTACACAGTAGTTTTTCAGTCCGCAATTTCTTCAATTGGGCTTTCACTTTATCATTATTTTGGGGAGACTTAGGAGGAACAAAATTCCCAATAATGAATAATCCTAAAGCAGTAGTTGCTCTACTGCAAGCTACGTATAATGCAGCACGCTGCATTCTGGAATTAGCATGGACTACCACTTTGCCATACGTAGCTCCCTGACTCTTATGAATTGTGATGCCTTCAGCAGGCACAATTGGAAACTGCCTACGGTCAATGTTAATTTGTGCGTTATTTGAATATTGAAAACTGCGAACAATTTTCTGAATAGGAGTCCATGAAGGATCTGTACGATGTGTACACTTCGAACGCGCAGATTCTCCTACAGTTTCCTCTGTAAATTTCATCCATAAAATGTTGGGAGTGTTGGATGTATTGAAATCTATTTGCATCAACACACCTGATGCCCCGTTTACTAATCCATCCCCTGTGTCTACATTGACCGTCATCATGTACTTGGCAGTATTTTTTAGGAGAAGAGACGTACAGAGTCCCTGTGTAGCGGAAGTTTTAAAACCCTTCACTTCTTCTAATATTCTTTGTTTCCTAGCTGGTTCCAAATGGCCCGCCTTAATAAAATCTTCAGCAGTAGAGAAAAATTGCTCAGTAGCAATTGAGTTAAGTTTCGTTACATTAAATAAATCAACCTCATTATTATTACTAAACAGATGAATTGCATCATCGGGCACTGCCGATGGTTCGCATATTCTAGATTGGAAAAGGACAATATCATCGGCTGTCATACAACCCGATGCCATATTATTTAAGGCAGAAGCGAAAAGCTGATCGTCACGTTGACGCATTATCTCTGTGAGCTCAAAATACAAAAAAAGGTCCCAGAGATACGTACCAAATATTTCATGGTAAGGGTCAGTGGTATTTGGATCGAAAATCCAACTACCTCCTACGGGCTGTAACTGTCTAAGATCACCGAATACGATGATAGAAACACCACCAAAAGGAGAAGTATTTTTGAAAATTTGCTTCAAACGAGAATCTAAATAAGAAAACATTAGAGAGCTAACCATTGATATTTCATCAATAATAATTAATTTAAGATCGATTAACCTTGAATGAAGGCTATTAACTAAATCATGGCTTAAGGCCCTTAGAGGTGCTGAGCGAGATTGATTAACAGGAAGTGAAAACATGGAATGCAGTGTCGAACCACTAATTCCGAATGCTGCTTTTCCTGTTGGTGCACATAAGAGGATTTTAACAGATGTCGGATCAGCTCCTGGTATACTGTTATACATTACGGATAATGACTGAAAAATTGCTGATATAAGTCGACTCTTTCCGACTCCGGCGCCGCCTCCAACAAATTCATAAAAGACTGTATTGATTTTGGCATTATGCAAAGCATGTGTAAAATATAGCTTCTGCTTTAAATTAAGAGATCTAACTATATTAGCTAAGCTTTCCTGAGAAACTAAGGAACATCTACCACTTCCTGTTCTCCTACTTGATTATTCTCATTTTCTGCTTCCTCTGTTAAGTGGCTCAGAGCATCTTCTAGTTCCCTATCATCTAGTAAATTATATTTTCTGCGATTGTTCTCTACTAACTCCGAATTTTCCCTACAGAACAATTCACAGTCATGTGTGACTAAATCCAAATGCTCATCTCGCCATGGGGCGTAAAGCATTTTTAGCTCTCTGAAATAGTCACTTGTTTCTGTATTGACATTAAATCTCCTATACCTAATTATGCACGCAGTGGTCCTCTTTCTGATGAAGCCACTATTATCGCGAAGAGCGTAAACTATTGATTCAGAAGCCCTAGGCACATCATCGTCAAAGTCATCTGCATTTTCTTGGCGAGCTCCTCGTTCTGATTTGCAGTAGCTATAAAAAGCGGATATCTCAGTGCCAAATATAAATTTGTTACCTAAATGTTGTAACTTTTGCTTAATAGTTACATTGTTATTGTCTTTAATCTCATTGTTTGCCTCACGCATCAACATTGAGATACCTCTCTGAGACTTGTTAATATAATTAACGACGTAGCTGCAGCAAGCATAGGGGTCTAAAATAAACTGAATATCCATATTTGCTCGCTGCAACAAAAGGAGGTTCTTGTTATAAGCGTTAAGCTTGATTGCTGCAAAAGATCGCTTCAAAAAAACTTTTGGTTTCTTTATACTTGATCTTACAGCATTAATGTAGCCCTCATAACTAAGGTTAAGTTGATCGTGGGACAAAAAGTTGTTAAAATCGTTAAAATTTTCTACGCTTTCACGATCAAATGGGAAGTCGAGCAGACTTTGAATTTTTTCGAAATTCCTACGATGCTCGGCCAAATTTGGAGCATTTTCTTCTAAAGGGAGAAGAATTTCTGTTTGAGGCATGGGAGGGTATGGGATACCAAATCTACAAATTTGTTTTGACCTAATTTCTCGCCTGCAAGAGTGCCCGTGACTATGGAGTTGATACTCCAAATATGGAGCAACGTCCGGGCAACTAGAATCAGCAGTAATAAACTGATCAATAAAGGACTTCACAGGCATAAATGTGGACTCTTTAGGTCGAGCTTTGGGGCGTCTTTCAGCCAGAACATGCCATGTATATGTGGAGAGCCTCTTTGCTGAAACTCCACTCGCCAATAAAACTTGATGACCTGGTGACAACCAAAGACACCGCCTTCCTTTTTCATCAGTTTTAAAGCCTGTCTATATCGAAAATCGAAATATCTGGCACAGGTCACTGGGTCTGCTCTAATGAGACGAGCTTTCTCATTAAACCCCAAATTTAACGCTTCTTCTTCGGATACTTCTAGCTTGTCTACATTTTTACATAGCAAGACTAAAAGCTCCGGCCACCTAGTTTCCGCTGCGGAAAATGTTATAAAAAAAGTTGGAAGCCCTACCTGCCTAATCATAGCCATCACTTTCTTTTTCTCGTCCTCCCAATGAGCAGGAGACGTGCGAATACCTTTTAAAAGCCTATAGCCATCATCATGAAGTATTAACCTATTTAAAGTTTCATCATTACGCACATCAGCAGCCGAAATGCCTTGAGTGGCAGAGTGCTTACGTAAGCAAATTGATGTGCTATTCCTAATGCTAATCATTTCTAACTTTTTGAAGTTATGAAATAATTTATCAGTTCTACAACCTCTTCTATCAAAATTCCTAAGCTCTGATCTAACTATAGTTGTAAAACTTTCCTGACATTTCCTTTTAATGCCTGCAAATATTGTGGGAAAAGCCAGCTCCTCTGAATCACAATCGGTTATCATGTCAAGAGGTCGCTGACCCTCTCCTGGTGCTATAGCAATTCGAGGAATATCTATGTTTTCAACAGGGACATTTTCCATGAAGGTTTCTTGACCTCCTGGATTCAACTCTACCTCTTCTTCTACTACTCTATGCTCATTAGGTTGTGCTGCCTTTTCTAACATTTGACACACAATGTCCCTGTCGTCTGCTGACGCAACAAATGGTACAGTCTCAGCTGAGTAAGAAGACAACCACTGCTCATTGATAGTAACCTGGTGCTTCTTATAAAGTTCTGTGTTCACTAAATACCGAATTGCATCAACTATCTTTGAGGGCCTTATGGTTTCAGCCATGAAATCATGGTTATACTCCATCCTACGCTTAAGATGAATCTGAACTACTTCGGCTTCATTAAATGCCCTGGGAAGGGAAGTTACAACATTTGCAACTGGAATTGGCACATTGATCACTGCTCCTTTAATGGCACTTTGACGTCCATATCCAAGAGATTTTATGATCATAAAAGGAAGACGGGGAGAAATCAGCCTTTCTTCTAGAGGCGTCAAGCCTTTCAGGCATTCCGGAAGCTCCGGAAAATTTAGGCCATTTGTAATAGAAGCCTTTGGTTTTTTCCCTGACTTAATACTGCGGCTGCAGGTTTTGCAAAAGCTAAACCTATTATTATGGGATGGAAACATAGAGGAAAGATACAAAATATCAACACTATCTGCCTCACTACACTTTTCCTCTATGACCTCACGCGAAATTTTGTCCACTTGATGTGGAAACCACAAACCTTTGCAACATATGCAAACCTGATCGGGTCCCTGCTTGACTGTCTTATTAAAATTGGCTATTAGGCAATCTAAACTAGTTTTAACCTGCGATATCCTATCATCTGGAAGGGTATTCGCACGGTCCACTTTATTGCGGGACGCGTTTCTCCTATTCTCTGCTATCCTATTGGTGCAAATACTCCTATCTGGACTCACTCTTTGCGACATATTCCTATGGGCTTCAAAGGCCTCACGTTGAGCTCGAATTCGAGCACTGCGGCGTGCACTAGTATTGCGTGCCTGCTCAACAATCCTACGAATAGGATTGTTTCTAACCTGAGACCTTTGACTTCTATCTATTGCCCTTTCTAAAATTCGCGTCTCCTGATTTTGTCGCTGAATCGCCCTTCTAACAGCATCTCGTCCGCTTTCGTTGGACCTGAATTGTGGACATTGCCTGCGCCTCGATCGACGCAAAGTATTGGCAAGTTGTTCGGCATTTCTAGTTGAATGATCAGTTCGTCGAACACGGCGACGAACTGCATCCTGCTCTCTTTCCTGAGATCGAAACTCAGCATCTTGCCTGCGGCTCGAACGACGCGAAGTGTTGGCAAGTTGTTCGTCTGTTTTAATTGCAGAATCACTGCGACGTACACGGCGACGAACTGCATCCTGCTCTCTTTCCTGAGATCGAAACTCAGCATCTTGCCTGCGACTCGAACGACGCGAAGTGTTGGCAAGTTGTTCGTCTGTTTTAATTGCAGAATCACTGCGACGTACACGGCGACGAACTGCATCCTGCTCTCTTTCCTGAGATCGAAACTCAGCATCTTGCCTGCGACTCGAACGACGCGAAGTGTTTGCAAGTGGTTCGTCTGTTTTAATTGCAGAATCACTGCGACGTACACGGCGACGAACTGCATCCTGCTCTCTTTCCTGAGATCGAAGGTCAGCATCTCGCCTGCGCCTCGAACGACGCGAAGTGTCAGCAAGTTGTTCTTGTAATCTGATTGGCGAAAAAGCCCGAAGAGTAGTGTGACGAATTGTGTCCGGTAATTGCTCAACGGCCCTAAATGTTCTATTACTTCTGCGGACTCGATGCTGTTGACTATCTCTAACCCTTTCAGCTTCCCTAAATTCGAAATTTTGCCTACGTTCTCTATGTGCCTCTAGATTATTTACGCGTTCCTGCTCAGAAAAGTCTATATCTGACCTATTCAAACGATTTCTTTCTCGCTGTGTTTGACTCCTATTGCAAGCTGACTTTCTTCTTAAGTCTAGGCATCTTCTAATATATAAGTTTTAAAATAATATATAGGTATGTTAAAAATAAAATTCTTATAAATTAATTTAATTTGAATATATATTTATCAAAAATTAATATATAGTTATATATATAAAATAAAGTTAGTATATTTATTTATATATATAAATATATTCATATATTTAAATAGATATATATATATTATAATTATATTCATATATTTAAATAAATATATGTATATTATTTAAAATAATTATATTATAAATGAAAATAAATATCTAATGAAAGAACAAATAATAATAAAATTTAATAAGGAAAATAAAAATAAAGAAAATGTGGAAAAAAGAATAAATATAAATCAAAGAAATAATAAATTAAACCTGCAAGAAATTCCAGCGAAAATTCCAATTTGAATCGCGGAAACGAACCGATACCGATGTTCACGTACAATCACACACACTTCAGAAGAGTCTATACACATATATGTATGCATGCACAAAAATACGTTACGCTGTGTACCGCACTTTTCTAAAATTGCGCGCCACGTTCCGGGCAGGGCGCAATCATTCACACGCATAAAAAATGTTCCGTTAACGCATAACAGTCACACACGAGGATTTACTTATTATATACTCGACTTATATTAATTTGCATTAAATGTTAAATGTATCACGAACACGCGAATTAATTATATATTATTTTATATTTAATATCGAAAATACAAATGATAATCGACAATCGACGACGACACCGAACACGCCAATCGCAAACTACAAATTAACATAACACTGAAGCGCGCTGCCACCTTGCAACAATTTTGATACGTTGCCAATAATTTATCGCCGCAATTAAAAAGTGCGCGAAACCTTAAATTTATAATAATGATCTATAAAATCTAATATACATACAAAATATACATATATTAAAAAAAACAAAGTAGAAGAAATGTTAGTACATTTTTTCAAACATAGTTTCAATAGACGTGGGGATATAATATAATTTACACATATTAATATAATTTATATGCAAAACATATGAAATATATATCGATATGTTTAATATATATTAAAAGCTATCGATATGATAGCTCATAATATATCGTGAAATCTAAATTAATATTTATTTAATAAAAAGTCAATATATAAATTATTAAATAATAATAATAATATGTCTATATTAGAAATCTAGTAAATACCTGCATTCATGCATGCCGATCAACCACGCTATTGGTTGTATATAATTTTACATATGTATGTGTGA
Source organism: Zaprionus ornatus (assembly GCA_018904035.1). NCBI lineage: Eukaryota > Metazoa > Arthropoda > Insecta > Diptera > Drosophilidae > Zaprionus > Zaprionus ornatus. Next base: position 29,596 of record JAEIFZ010000294.1, on the reverse strand, counting down.
ACACAAATTAAGTATGTATAAGTGTTTGCATTTATGCACATGTATTTTGGGTAATTGACATGTGCATGAAAAAGAAGAGTCGAGAAACAGCTCGCGCTTCGCGCTCGCATCGTTTATCCTTTTCTTTCATGCACAAGTAATTTAGTTCTGACGTCATCGACAACTTCTTTGCTTTCTTCATATTCATATATACGCCACCTATTGGTTGAGTGTTAGCATATATTTATGCACATGTATTTTCGGTAATTGACATGTGCATGGAAAAGAAGAGTCGAGAAACAGCTCGCGCTTCGCGCTCGCATCGTTGTCCTTTTCTTTCATGCATAAGGAATTTAGTTCTGACGTCATCGACAAGTTCTTTGCTGGTCGAAGTGTCGAAATGGTTTACTTAATAACTTCAGTGTTTATTGTCTGATCGGATTGCAATTTGGAGGATAAGTTCATATATTATTTATCTATATATATGCTAAAGCAGAACGTTAAGAAATGAGTTCTTCGAATGTAAATAGCAATGTAAACCAAAATTGGCGGTTTGCGGGGGCGGTAGGCGTGTTATTCCAAATTGAAAATAAACTTGATCTGCGTATGGTATACAGGAATCTTCATGCTAAATTTGGTGTCCGTAGCTTTTGTAATAGCTGAGATCGGCGCGTTCATCCAGACAGACAGACAGACGGACATGGCTCAATCGACGCGGCTATTGATCCTGAGCAAGAATATATATACTTTATGGGGTCTCCGACGCCTCCTTCTGCCCGTTACATACATTTGCACAAAGTTAGTATACCCTTTTTTGACCATTTTCAATTGTCCAAGGGTATAAAAAGCCTTACGTTGCATTTCCTTATATTGATGGTACTAACCTGCTTGCATGAATAACATTGGAACTAAAATAAACAAACGGCAACATTGTTTATTTCCATATATCGTACATACTGGCATTATTACTGATCTTTTCGCGCGTTCAGTTTGGAACGTTCGTTGACCCCGGTTCACAGCCAAGCTCATAATCTTTGTGTTCACTTTCGCTTGCATTTCTGGCCAGCGGTATTTTATTACCCTGCACCCCGCGTTTTGCATTGCTGCCTACAACCGTAATTACAGCAAATCTTTGACTTATCTCTCATCGATTGATTCTCGTTCGTTCGTCTTACATACTGCATTGATTGCGTGTGTTGGTAATTACATATCGCCCCCGCACCCCGCATATTCTATTGCTGTCTACAAACGTAGTTACAGCAAACGTTTGTTTGATTCTCTTTTCGCTTGTTTTTTCTCTTGTTTGTTTGATATATATACCACTTAAAGTGCGTGTGTACATATTTTCTCATTTGCATTGCAGGCCCCGCACCCCGCATTAAACATTGCTGCCTACAAACGTAGTTACAGTAAAAGTTTATCTTGCTTTACCTTGGATCGCTTGGATCATTTTCGTTTGTTTGCTCACACAACGCATTGGTTGCGTTTTTGTGTATTAAGCAAGTTAGACTTACATAGTCAGCGTCGTTACGAGGGTAGCTCACAAAGTTTGTGACACATTCTATTTTGTTAAAATGATTGAAAAACCACAAATCAGCAAGACAAGTGCAAAATTAAGCAAAAACCATCTCGACTGATAAAACAGAGATAGCGTGCCAATTAGAGCTTTTAGAAGGATACATAGGAAAGGCAATGGAGTTACAGGCTGAGATAGATAATTTAAGCCCTCTTAATGATTCTAGAGGTCCATTAGAGGATTTATGTGTCGTCACAAGGGCACTTTATATAAATGCATCCAAGCCAACGTCAGAGCCTAGACCTGAGCATAATTGCTCCATAGTTTCAAGCCAGCGTTCTCAGTTGCCGAAAATGCGTTTGCCAAAATTTAGTGGCAAACATTCAGAGTACAAAAATTTTATGTGCCTGTTTGAAAGTTTAGTCGATGATGACAACTCCTTGTCAAATGTCGAAAAGTTCAATCATCTAGTCTCGTGTTTGTCAGATGAAGCATTGGGGGTAGTTAAGCCGTATCAATTAACGGATTGTAACTACCCAAAGGCCCTCGCTAGTCTCAAAGCAGTGTATGACAACAAATGTCTTATATTCTTTGATACAGTTTCACAATTGTTTGACATACCTAGCATGACAAAACCATCTGCATCGAGTTTGAGATCGATCATAGATACGGGGTCTGCTATTTATTCTTCGTTGTCGTCATTAGGAAACGACAAAGACATTGCTAATGCAATGATAATTCACATGGTCATGGCAAAGGTAGACTATGTTACCAAATCTCGTTTCGAAGAGCAGCTTGACTATGATACGCTGCCGTCTTGGGAAGATTGTGCTAGACAACTGAATAAACGGTATCAGTATCTGTATGCAGAAGAGTCAACGCCGGAAAAATCAAAGTCGCGAGTTGACGCTAAGAAGTCCCATCAGTCTAAATCGTCCTTTGCTTGTACTGATGGAGGACGTTCATCATCGTCTGTGTGCGTTTTTTGCAAGGCAGAAACGCACAATATTTATTCGTGTCCATCGTTTGCTGCAGTCTCAGTTATGCAGCGTTTTGAATTTGTCAAAGCACAAAAGCTGTGCCTTAATTTTTTAGTGGTGGGGCATACGGTGTCAAAGTGTAAGGCATCAAAATGTAGAATTTGTTCGAAACCTCACCATTCCTTGTTTCACAGGTAAAGTACACCTGTTCAAGGTGAGACGCCTTCTCTTCACGCGACTGCTTCAGAGGCATATTTAGGGCATGTGCTCAATAATGAGCAAGTCGTTCTTGCCACAGCTGTCGTAAATGTACGGGATAGATTCGGTCAGTTGCATCCTACCAGAGCCTTGCTCGATAGTGGTTCCCAAATAAATTTGATGTCTGAAAGCATGGCTCAAATGGTTGGTGGTGCAACAATAGATAGCAAAAATAAGATATGTGCTTCTATTGAGTCGCGCATAAATTCTCACAACTTTTCTGCTGACTGTTGGGTATTGAAATCCATTTCAACAACACAGCCTGCACATTCAATGGGTATTTCAAATTGGAAAATTCGCAAAAATATAAATCTTGCAGATCCAGAATTCTATAAGCCAGCTAAAGTTGACATTCTTTTGGGAGCAGAATTGTTCTACGAATTATTGTGCGTTGGGCAAATAAAATTAGGTTCTGAACTTCCTATAATGCAAAAGACGCTGCTAGGATGGATAGTAGCAGGCAAATGTACTGGACAAATGCCTAGGCATCAGTTCAGTGGGTGTTTAATGGCCCAAACTAATTGTTCTCTCGATTCGTTAGTTAACCGTTTCTGGGAATTGGATCAATCTCCATTCGAATCGAAGGCTGTTCGCCAAACAGCTGAACAACAGGCTTGTGAACTGTTCTTCGAGAAAACTGTAAAGCAGTTATCTTCTGGTCGTTTCCAAGTGGATCTCCCTTTCAAGACCGATCCAAAAGTTCTTGGCCTGTCCTTTCAAACTGCTGAAAGGCGTTTTTTGCAACTTGAGCGTAAAATATCAAAGGATGCAGTTCTTAAAACTATGTACCATGACTTCATGAAAGAGTATTTAGATTTAGGATACATGTCCATGTTGCAGTCAACTCCTCTAGAACAGCATTATTATATTCCTCATCAATGCGTTCTTAGGCCTGAAAGTTCCTCCACCAAGCTTCGTGTAGTTTTCGACGCTTCTAGTAAGACGTCAACAGCTGTTTCGCTTAATGAAACAATGATGGTGGGGCCGACACTTCAGAGGGAGCTATATTCAATCCTGATTAATTTTCGGTTGAATAAGTATGCCGTAACTGCTGACATTTCAAAAATGTATAGGCAGATAAATGTCTCTGAAAAAGACAGAAATTTCCAACTTATTCTGTGGAGAGAAAATACTTCACAAAATATTCAGGCATACCGACTTAATACAGTCACATACGGTACAGCTTCTGCACCTTTTCTGGCGATACGCTGCTTGTTTGAGCTGGCCAACATGCACGCACAATCACATCCTATTGGATCAGATGTGATTAAGAGGTGCTTTTATGTTGATGATATGTTGGCAGGAGCAGACAGTATACAAGAACTTAACACTATTTGCAATGAAGTTCAAAAGATATTGGAATCAGGATGTTTCCCACTTGCCAAGTGGGCAACCAACTGTAGTGATCTGTCGTTTAAGACAAAGGATAGCGAAGAAGTGACTCTCAAAATTGATGACCAGACTTCCGTGAAAACTCTTGGGATGCGCTGGGCACCTCAAGAGGATATTTTTAAATATCATCTCGATGTGGACAGTTTTGCCTCGGCTAAGCCAACGAAACGCAACATATTGTCTGCAGCTTCTCGTTTGTTTGTCCCTCTTGGTTTGCTGTGTCCAATTGTTACCAAGGCCAAAATGTTGTTGCAGGAGTTGTGGAGACTTAAGATAGACTGGGATGAAGCTATTCCAATGAGTCTTCACACAACATGGAACAAGTTTACAATGACATTGCGCGATTTACATAAAATCCGCATCCCTCGGTACGTATGTCTTAATACGTATCAAATGGTTCAGATACATGGCTTTGCCGATGCATCCAGTCATGCATATGGTTGTTGCATATACGTTCGAGCTTGCAACAACCAAGACGTTGTCTAGGGTAGCTCCACTAAACGTGAAAACAATACCCCGACTAGAGCTATGTGCAGCGCTCTTGCTGGCCAAGCTCTGGCACCAAATTGCGACAACCTTATCAAAATTTAATATAGAAAGTTTAAATTTCTGGTCGGATTCACAGATTGTGCTGTACTGGTTACAACGCGATTCTGGCACATTGGGCACATTTGTGGCAAATAGAGTTGCAGAAATTCAGGAGTTGTCGAAAGGTATTGTGTGGCGTCACGTTCCAACAGATGCTAATCCTGCGGATTTAGTATCGAGAGGAACCGACATAGTCGAGATTGTTAGCTCGTTATGGTTCGATGGGCCAAGTTTCTTGAAACTGGAGGAAGACCAATGGCCTCAGCTTCACCTGGTTGAAATAGCGTCGGAAATCAAATCTTCCGAGGACAAAAAAAGTTCTGTTGTATGTACTTTGGCAGAAACTACGCCAAATTTTTTTGTTGAGCTAATTAATCGTCATTCCAACTTTCCAAAATTGATTCGCATAATAGCTTATGTGCTTCGATTCTGTTACAAAGGGCTCAAATCAGACTCTCTCGTGGTGTCGGCATCAGAAAGAAATATTTCATTTCTAAAACTGATCGCCGTAGTACAAAGCACATCGTTCAAAAGCGAATTGAAATTATTGAGACAATCAGTAGTTTTAGCACCAATATTGCAATCGCTGAATCCATTTATTCATAAATTTGACAAAAATGGAATACAATTTGAGCTCATTCGACTAGGAGGACGTTTGTTACACGGGCCTCTCTCTTATGACGCTAAGTTTCCGCTTCTAATGACAAAGAGTTCAGAGTTTATTCAACTATTTGTCAGATATTTGCATCGTAGGCACTACCATGCTGGTCCAAAAGTTCTAGTTGGACTTCTGAGGCAGCAGATTAGGGTAGTGAATGCTCGAAGTTTATGCACTACAGTTGTTCGAAACTGCGTACACTGCTTTAGATACAAGCCAAAATTATTGGGGCAAATAATGGGAAATTTGCCAGCCGACCGTCTCCGAGAAGGCCGCCCTTTTAGAGTATCTGGTGTAGACTTCTGTGGGCCATTTTACGTCAGCTATAGGATCAGGGGGAGACCCCCTGTAAAAACGTATGTTGCCGTTTTTATTTGTTTCGCCTCAAAAGCAGTTCACTTGGAACTTGTCACGGACCTATCCACTGATTCTTTTTTAAATGTATTTAAAAGGTTCATTGGGAGGCGCGGACTACCCGAGACGATGTTCAGCGACAATGCGACGAACTTCGTGGGAGCGAGCAACGTGCTGAAGGAGCTGCAGACGGCATTCCTGGACAGCAGGGAGCGACTGACCGGTTACGCAGCGGAGCGAGGGGTGCAATGGAAGTGTATTCCCCCTCGAGCACCGCACTTCGGGGGACTGTGGGAAGCAGCGGTGAAGGCTGCCAAGCACAGGCTGGTGCGAGGAGCGGGCAATGCGAAACTAACGCCGGACGAGTTGAGCACGCATCTGGTGGACGTCGAAGCGTTGCTCAACTCCAGACCACTGCTCGTCGACAGCACCGATGCCAACGATGGCGAGACAATAACACCAGGGCATCTACTCATCGGCCAGCCTTTGCTTGCGCTGCCGCACGGATCAGGACCAGAAGAGTCGAGCAACAAGCCAGGACCCGCGTACTTGAAGCGGTGGCAGCAGTTGTCGGCGCTCAGACTGCACTTCTGGTGCAAGTGGTCCAGAGACTACCTGCTCAGTCTGCAGCAGCGAGCACAATGGACCAAAGGCGAGGCCAATCGGAAGGGGCGGTCGTTATGGTGCACGACGACAACACACCCCCGCAACGATGGATCATCGGGCGCGTAACGCGCATAGTCTCAGGGGTCTACGGCAAGGTTCGGGTAGTGGACCTAAAAACACCAACAGGCGCAATTAGGCGCCCAATTCATAAGTTGGCACCGCTCCCGAATTGTTAAAGACCGGAGCTCTTCAACGGGGCTGGAATGTTGGAGCTCACAAAAATAAAATAAGTAGCTAAGTTAGGATGTAAGAGAACACATGGAGTGTCGTAGATTTATACTCTTAAGTTAAGACGATCGGCAAATGCCAACGGCGAATTCAGGGAGCGCGGTCGGACTGTGGCCCACTCTCGCTTATGAAAATAGAACTTAGTTTCGTTTGTGCACTGAAGCCAACTGCATTCTACTTGAATTAAAAATTATTGAAGCCAAACTCCGCGTCCGTTTTATTATTTCGTTTCGTTTATTTCGATTTCTCTAAAAAAGCTTAGAGATTTTTCAATGATCACGAGATAATTACAAACAAAATAAACGAACAATTAGAAAATAATAACAAGCAAATGGTAATAAACAGGGTATTAAACGATAGACTAAACCAAATCACTCAAATAACAAACACAATCATAACGAGAGCAACAGTCGAGCGACACGCGACAGTGGGATAAAAAGTATCTAATTGTATAATACAATACTAATCGCAAGCTACAAATTAATCATAACACTGCAGTGCGCTGCCACCTTGCATCAATTTCGATACGTTGTCAATAATTTATCGCCTCAATTTTTTCTAGCGCAAGACTGCAAAAAGCGGTGTGAGCAGTATATATTGATATTTCTTCTTTAATTTTGAATTGGCCAATATCGATAACTTGCAATATGTCGAGTAATCAAAATTAATATTTATTTAATTGCATTTTATAGTTTTGTATTTTTTACTGACCCTAAAATATGTACACAAGCATGTAAATACTTGCATACATTCATATTCATTTACTACGCCACCTATTGGTTGAGTATTAGTATATATTTATGCACATGTGTTTTCGGCAATTGACATGTGCATGGAAGAGAAGAGTCGAGAAACAGCTCGCGCTTCGCGCTCGCATCGTTTGTCCTTTTCTTCCCACGCAAGTAATTTAGTTTTAACGTCATCGACAACATCTTTGCTGGTCGAAGGGTCGAAATGTTTTATCTAATAACTTCAGTATTTATTGTCCGATCGGATTGCAATTTGGAGGATAAGTTCATATAGTATTTATCTATATATACTAAAGCAGAACATTAAGAAATGAGTAAATCGCCATGTAAATCAAAATTGGCGGTTTGCGGGGGCGGTAGGCGTGTTATTCCAAATTGAAAATAAACTTGATCTGCGTATGGTATACAGGAATCTTCATGCTAAATTTGGTGTCCCTAGCTTTTGTAATAGCTGAAATCGGCGCGTTCATCCAGACAGACAGACAGACAGATAGACGGACAGACGGACAGACAGACGGACATGGCTCAATCGACTCGGCTATTGATCCTGAGCAAGAATATATATACTTTATGGGGTCTCCGACGCCTCCTTCTGCCCGTTACATACATTTGCACAAAGTTTCTGTACCCTTTTTTGACCATTTTCAATAGTCCAAGGGTATAAAAACAGAAAAAGATAATCTAGAAGTCAAAAGCCAAAAAACCACCACACTAAAATATAAGATCCACGCCTTTAAAGAAGAACTAAATAACCTAATTTACGCAATAGACTGGGCGAAAACTAACACCATAAACTCATTAATCCTGTCAGAAGTAGAAAGAGAAAGAAGTAAGAAAAATTACCAATATTCTAGAAATGGAAGATATACTATTCATAAACCCAGAAGAATTATTAGATTTCTCTAAAATAAAAATAGTGACCAACAATAAAACGGTCATGTACATGATCAATATCCCATTAATTTCCAATGAATTATGCGCCCCAATTTTATAATAATAATATACGATATAAAATTCGAAAATATTGTAAGATGCAATCAGCAAATTTTAGGAATGAAAGAACCATGCGAAACCCATAATGACAAGATAATTTGTAATAGAAATAACCCAGTAGATTTAAGCGACGATCAATGTACCACGCACCTATTGAGAAACCAAATACCACAATGTAAAATAATAAATAGCCAACACGTACCCAACCTGTTCACCGGTACGCTCCTGTTAAACGACTTCGTGGGAACAATCGAAATAGACATGGAAAAGATGGACCTGAAGGGGACGTTCCTCGTACAGTTTGAAAACGCAACTATAAGAGTTGGAGATGACATCTACATCTCAAAGACCATGACTGCCGTTGAAGTCACAACATCAGCATAACAGTTCTGCTAATCGTACTGCTAGCACGATTCATAATCGGAAGGAAAAGTCGCCAAACAACCCTCAAGGTGACCAGCGATTAACCAGCAGCCCCTATAGAAAACCGTAGGCCATCCACAACATAAAAGAGGCTGGTCATCGCGACCGAGGACGTCCGCGTTTAAAGTTAACAACACTCCTGCTGCACAACAACGAGAAGCGCAACCGCTCACGAGGCAAAGTTGCATAAGCAACGTGCAGCATTCCCAAAACCGTGGGACCGCTGACCAACGTAGCCTAAACATCCGCCACGTGCGCTTGGTCAGCAAATTCCGAGCCGCAGGAACCCGACACCATCAGCGACTGCACCAGCGACAGCAGCGGCAGCGACTGCACCAGCGACAGCAGCGGCAGCGGCGGCAGCGTCTGCACCAGCGACAGCAGCGGAAGCGGCGGCAGCAACGGCACCAGCGACAACAGCGACAGCAACGGCGGCGACTCCCTACAGCATCAGCCTTCCTATGATAGACTCTTTTCGTGTTAAGTTAGTTCTAATTAAAAACCCGATCAATAAAGACATTATTTTATGAACTCCTAATCAACTCAAAAGTTAATTTATATATAGTCACACACCGAAATTTAACTAAATACAATTTTATACTTGTATTTATTAGGTCATGGACTTTAAAAAAATTCATGGTCTATTGTGTTTGTCGGAACAAAAATGTGCTTAACAGGGAGAAGGAGGCATCTCTGACCATAAACTACAATATCAATGAATCAGCATCAACAGACGAGTCAATTGAGCTATGTCTCTCTGTCCGTCTGTCTGTCTGTCTGTCTGTATGAACGCCTAGATCTCAGAAACTATGTAAGCTAGAGCCTCCAAATTTTGTAACGTTCGTAATTATTTGTAAATCAGTAATAACTGTTTAGAAGCAAAACTATTAACTCAACAACCAAAGTTAAATATCACACATGATAAATACCTTGCCATGAGCATTTTATAAAAATTTTATATAAATCGGTATATAAATAAGTAAGATATGAGAAGAATTATATTTGTTTTGAACGTATATACAGTACACAGACACACAGCAATAAATCTTAGTATTTGCTATGGGCCGGTGGTAACAGAAATGGTTCATCAACAACCGTGCAACCGTGACAACTTAGCAAGAGAAGAGGCAATAGCTGGGTGGTTAGAGTGGCCGACGGAATTTTTAAAGGGTGTGTTGTGGCGCGAGTTCGATTCTCATGTGCATTCTTTCCATTTTATTTGTTATTAATCTTATTTATTTCTTCTATTCTAATAAACTAAAACGAAACCACCTGCCAAGGGGGCTGCGGTATCCAAATCCGCTAATGTTAAATTAAATTTTAATTAAAAATAGTTTTTCCTTTTTGATTTCATTGATTTTGATTAATTAATTATGCCATATTTAAGACAAAGAAATTATAATATTTGTTTTACATTAAATATAGTTATTTTTAAATAAATTTTAATAAATATTTATTGATCGTTTAGATTTTATTTAATAAAAAACAACAAAAATATTTCACATGTCGATCGCGGTAGCAAACGATCCCCGAATACAGTCAATATCAGTGCGGGACATAGCTCACTCAGGGAATCAATTCCAAGGGTGGGCAGGTTTATATTTTGTGTTTTCATATTTATTTATTATTATTTTATATATTTTGATATATTTAATTTTATATATTTTGTAATTTTTATTCCCTTCGACCAATGAAAACGGTCAAATAGTCGATGACGACATAACTATATTTCTTTTGCAGGGAAAAAAGGGACAAACGATGCGAGCTGTTTCTCAACGCTTACCGAAAAAAGTTGTGCATACTCGTATATCCCAACATGCTGAATTTATGCAAGTATTTACATGCATATTATTATTTAATAATTCATATTTTAGGGTCAGTAAAAAATACAAAACCATAAAATGCGAATTACGATTAGTATCTATAATTAGATACATTTTATGCCAACATAGGTCAAAGGGTATCCCACTGTCGTGTGCTGCTCGACTGTTGCTCTTGTTCCTATTATTTTATTACATAAGTAAATGTGTGTAAAAAGTAATGCGACGTTGTATTTAAAAATAAAATATTTATTTATTTATGAATATTTATGTTGTCGCCTTCAAAGTATTCCCTCTCAGATGCAATACACTTATGCCAACGGTTTTTCCAATCCTCAAAGCACTTCTCATAAGCACTTTTCGGTATAGCCTTGAGCTCTTCCTACGAGGCAGTCTTTATCTCCTCAATCGGTGCAAATCTCCGTCCTTTCATAGGTCTCTTTAGTTTTGGGAAGAAGAAAAAGTCCCATGGGGCCAAATCCGGTGAATATGGTGGCTGAGGCATTATTGTGGTGTTGTTTTCAGCCAAAAAATCTCTCATAAGCAAAGATGAGGAAGCAGGGGCATTATCGTGATGGAAAAGACATGAATTGTTTTTCCACAATTCTGGACGTTGTTTCTGGCAAACAGAAACAAGAAAACAGTGATCAAAACTTTGACATTTGATCGAACTTGGCGTGCTTTTTTCGGTCTTGGCTCACCTGGGCTCTTCTATTGGAAAGATTGGGCTTTGGTTTCGATATCATAACCATACACCCATAATTCGTCACCAGTTATGACCCTTTTAAGTAAATCCGGGTCATCGTTGAAGTCATTCAACAGCTCTTGAGCGATGCTCATGTGACGGTTCTTTTAGTCAAAATGTAGCAAAACTTAGGAGGCGTAAACCTCTCACAACCAAACAAGAAATGCCATTCACTTGAATCTTGGAACAGAGAAGAACAGTCCGGGAAGAATGTACCAACATAACAAAACAAAAAAATTGATAATCGAAAGTACATTGCCCGCGAAATTTGAAAAGTCACCTTACTTTTTAAACACACCATTTATGCAAATATACACACACATGACATTGAGCATTTACACATGCGTGGAGATATTAGACAGAGCGAAAAAACACAATACGCATTTTTAACTCGTTCCCAAAAAGCAAGAAGAAGCATATGTAACAAATTTTGGAAAGGGATAAAAATGCATACAAATACTTATTACTCTCTCGCTTAGTCTTAAATCTTACGACACTTTTCCGTTCGTCAATTAAATTTGTGCGTGTCGTTCGAAAATATTATAACAACACGAAATTGAAATCCAAATAAAGCATATAATAATAATAACTTCAACTTAAATAGTCGTAGCGATTTGTGTTAACTTTTATTACTAAACTTTTATAAAAGTGTGCTTGCGGAATTCGTTCGTTATAGTAGTTACTTAAATAAAATAATAATTCTAGTAATAATATTCATTTTTGTTAAATTGCTTTCTTTAAATATAATAAATATAAATTGAAACTTGTATTTAGTTTATATATAGTATTATAATGCATGGTACATGGATCAGTACTATAATCAGTACCTCACTGTAGCGTTTATGTATTTATTTGTTGAACGTCAACTAAATCAGTCGACTTAAAATTAAAATTAAAATTAGATTATATTAAATTAAAATTGGAAATTTAAAAAAAGAAAATAATTTAGATTTTAAAATTAAATTTTGCAATTAAAAATATATATTTGTTTGTGGCGGCGGCAACAGAAGAATTCTTGATCTTGGAGGGGATCACTGTGGAGATCACTGACGAGTTGTGAACCGACGCGAGAAAAAACAATTCGAATAAAGAAAGAGACAATTCGGGGAGCGTGATCCGTTCACTTCACTGTTTTATTGTAAAACTAAACTTATGTTATTACATGTTATTATTACACTACTTAGCATTAAGAAAAAACTGGATAATAGAGCGCGAGAGCCCTTGGTGACTCTCGCACTGTTTACGCCGCAACGTTGCCTACTTCTTGGCGGCTGCGTTTCGACGTAAACATCCCGCCCCCCTTGCAATACTATTGCAACTTGAGGGTGGAGACGGGATCCTTTGGATGCCGCTGGAGGGGCCTAAGGAGCGCTGGCGGACTATGTCTTGAAGACACCGGATAGGACCCAGCCAAACAGAGTGTTCTGGGCCAACGGCAGTCCAGCGTGGGATGGAACAAGCCCTGGAAGGAGTACGTCTCCACAGATGTCGGCCCCCAGAACTATGGAGACTCTGCTCGGCACATGGCACCGAGTGTCCGCCAACGTGATGCCCGGATAGCTGGTTAGCAGCTCCTTGTTGACCTTCTGTGCCGGAGTCCTGATCTGCACATCTTCCATCTTCAGATTCACTGTAACGGAGAACTCTGGCGACGCCCTTGACCTGAACAAGGCGCGGCAAAACCCATTTTCGGCGGAGAGGCCAAAGGCCTTTGCCAGTGAGGTGGGCATGCGGCTATATGGACTGCACGCGTCCAACAGCACGCGCACCTCAAAGATTTTGCCGGCCATGTCCAGGTTGACTATGGCGGTCGGCATCATGCTGATTGCCACAGAGGGGGATGTCGCCAGGGATTCCGAAGATGGAAGAGGCGTCACGGATGGCGAGGTTGCACGCATCTCGGATTGAGGGGTGCTTGGAAGGTGGAGCAGTGTGCGGTGGCCCTCACCACATGTGCGGCAGGTGCCGCCGCTGCGACATGAACCCTTGGAATGTTCATGGGCAAGACAGTTCGGGCAGTATTTGTTGATCAACACTGCCCGAAGACGCTTTTCCGCAGCCAGCCGCAGGAACCGTTGGCACTTCTTTAAGGCGTGGACTCCTCTGCAGACACGGCATCTGAAGGAGTTCACTCCTTTGGGCTTTGCTGGTGTTTGTGCCTTGCGTGGTGCCATCTCACTAATCTGAAAGAAGAATGTGGATATATGGATTAGTGTTTGGAGAGCATATATCCACTGATGGACAACACAAGGTTAGGAGGGTGTCTGGACCTTGTCCTCTAAAGGAAGTAGGACTAATTTTGCCACTGGCCTTTTGATGACGCCACGGGTGGTGAGGATGTCCACTACGCGGACAATGTCATCAGCGCCAGGATAGGTGACGTGGATGCGGCCCAGACGCCATTCGTTGACTGGTAGGTTGTCTTCCTTGACAACCACCATGTCGCCGACTTGGAGGTTTCGCGTTGGGAGTTGCCACTTGGAGCGTTTGTGCAACTCTTTGAGGTATTCCTCTTTCCAGCGGAAACAAAACTGTTGATGCCTTAAGTCGCTGCCATCGGTTGATGATGGATACAGCGTCTTCTTGGATTTCAGGCTCTGCGACGGACATGAGCGGACCGCCGATCAGAAAGTGGCCAGGAGTCAAGACTAAAAGATCGGTGGGGCTCTCAGACATAGGGGAAATCGGCCTGGAGTTAAGGCACGCTTCGACCTTGCAAAGGAGTGTGGATAGTTCCTCGAAAGTGTACTTTAATGAGGAAGTGGACTTGTAGAAGAGCGTTTTGAAGCTCTTTACTCCAGCTTCCCATAAGCCACCCATGTGCGGCGCACTGGGAGGATTGAAGTGCCATGCGAGATTTTGATGGCTGGATACATCAGCCTTCACTGCCTTCATAAACTCTGAAGTAAGGACCTTGGAGGCTCCTACGAATGTCTTTCCGTTGTCAGAGTTGTCAGCCGCGTCTCGCGATGAAACGTGCGAAGGCGGCGAGAAACTTCTCGGTTGTTAGGTCCGAGGTTGCTTTTAAATGTATGGCTTTTGTGCTGAAACACACAAACACACATACATAGCCCTTGGTTATGAGGCAGGCTCGACCAGTGAAATTCTTGATTTCGAAAGGACCAGCGAAATCGAGTCCCATGTGGGTGAAAGGTCGAGAGAAGGAAACTCTCGCAGAGGGCAGAGTACCCATGAGTTGAGCTTGCAACTTCTTTCGATGGAGGATGCAAACTCGACAGGAATTAATGGTGGCTTTCACTAAAGTACGGAGCTTTGAAATCCAGTAGCGTGATCGAATGAGACGCATCACTAATTGATTCCCACCATGGAGGGAGATACGATGCGTAAAACGGACGAGGAGGTGTGAGAAAGTACATGAGTACGGAAGGATTAGCGGGTGCCTCTCATCATAGCTTAAAGAAGCGGATGTTCTCACACGACCGCATGATCTCATGACTCCGCTGGCGTCGATGAACGGATTCAAATTAGCGATGTCGCTACTCCTTGCAATCTGTTCCTTGTTCAACAAACAGTTGTACTCTTTATGGAACTGAGTACGTTGGGTGCTCCGGATGAGCAAATCTTGAACGTTGGAGAGTTCAGAGCTGCTGATATCTGGAGAGAGTGTAAGATCAGGCTTGCGACACCTCTGAATGAAGCGATATGCATAAGCCATCACTCGCAGTGCTCTGTCGAGCTCGGAAAATCTCTCCAAGATACAAATGGATGAAGGAGGCCACTTTGTTAAATTGCATTTGACAGGAC
The DNA here is from genome assembly GCA_018904035.1 of Zaprionus ornatus. Classification (NCBI taxonomy): domain Eukaryota; kingdom Metazoa; phylum Arthropoda; class Insecta; order Diptera; family Drosophilidae; genus Zaprionus; species Zaprionus ornatus. The sequence continues at coordinate 14,482 of JAEIFZ010000294.1, read as the reverse complement.
GAAGCTCTTCGTCTGTCTCGTGAGCGATTTCGATCGCAACAGGCCACTGCTCTGCTGGAAGGATCAGCCAATCGGGTCCATGCCACCAGAGTCTATTACCAATGAGGTCATCTGACGAGACGCCTCTACTGGCAAGATCGGCAGAGTTCTGCTCAGATCTGACGTGAGACCATTTGCTCGAACTAGTGAGCTGAGCTATCTTAGCACTCTGTTAGCCACGAAAGTCGTCCATTTACATGGAGGCTTACTAAGCCAGGCTAACACAATTGTGGAATCAGTCCAATAGTACTCTTCGTAGCTATTGACTGGAAGCTGAGGGAGGAGTATTGCTGATAACTCGGCTAGCAGTAATGCACCGCAAAGTTCTAAACGGGGCAAGGAGATGGTCTTCACAGGAGCTACTCTGGTGTTGGCTACAAGGAGATGGCTTGAAGTCTTGTGTTGATTTTCAACACGGATATATATAGCTGCTCCGTAGGCGCGCTGAGATGCGTTGCAGAAACCATGGATTTGGAGCTTAACTACTGGGGTATATTGGACCCATCTAGGGATCCGAAGGTTATGGAGGGATGAGTAACTGGATAGGAAATCCTGCCAGCGTTGTTGGAGTTCGCTTGTCAATGTTTCATCCCATCCAAGATTTTGCAGCCATATCTCCTGCATGAAAATTTTGGCACGGACCACAAATGGTGCCAGCCAGCCTGCTGGATCGAATAATTTGGCGATGTGAGAGAGAACTTCACGTTTCGTGTAGGACTGTTTCAAGGCTTCGGAGGGGGCAAAGAGGAACTCATCCGTATGCGCTTACCAGCGTATACCTAGAGTCTTTGCTAAGCTCGCTTCCTCAAGTTCGAGGAAATCGGCGTTCAATAGATGGTCCTTGGGGATGTTAGCTAACACATCTTTGTGGTTGGAGGTCCACTTTCTTAAAGGAAAACCAGCTGTCTCAAGAGCTTTGCGTAACTCTTCAATGGACACTGTGGCGCGCTTTATGGAGTGCGCGCCAGCAAGGACATCGTCCACGTACATGTAGTTGGATATGATGTCGCTGGCGAGAGGAAAATGTTTGCTAACATCCTGGGAGAGCTGTCGAAGAACCCGAATGGCCAAGAATGGAGCGCAGTTTACTCCGAAAGTGACTGTGTTAAGTTCATAATCACATACTTCACCATTTGGATTCCTGAAGAGGATTCGTTGAAATGGCGTGTGACTCGTGTGGACGAGTATCTGCCGGTACATCTTTGTGATGTCAGCATTGAACACGTAACGGAAAAAACGCCATTTCAAGATCTGCATGGTCAGATCTGATTGCAAAACGGGTCCTGGATATAGGATATCGTTCAAACTCTTCCCATTGGAGGACTGGAGGCGTTGAAAACAACGCGAACTTTGGTCGTGCTCTCAGGTTTGAACACAGCATGATGAGGGAGATAAAAATTGTTACAGTCGTTACTTGGGGAGACTGGCCTCATATGGCCTAAATCTAAATACTTCTGAATAATCGACTCGTACTGCTCTTTTAAAGGAAAGTTCCTCTTTAAACGACCTTCGTTCCTGAGAAACTGAGCGAGTGAGATGGACCTAGAATGTCCTAATTCGAAGATTTCAGGATTTCTGAAAGGAAGCGTAACGACATATCTGCCCTCTTTTGTTCTGGAAGTAGTGCGAAGAAAGTTGTTTTCACACGCTGAATCAGAAACTTTTACCAGCTTTGCTGGTAGATCTTCCACAACCCAAAACTTGGTGAGAAGATCATCAAGCCTTTGTTCATTGCTGATCTTTATCCTCGTCGTGAAGGACGAAACTGTCGTGGGATTCGACTTGGCTACTGGTCCTGTGAGGATCCAGCCGAATATGGTCTCTTGACCGAGCAGGGTTCCACAAATTTTGGATACAGAGCCACTCTTTATGATAGACGGAAGAATATCGGCTCCTAGGAGCACGTCTATCTGAGAGCTCTGGTGGAAGTGCGGATCAGCTAGTTGGAGATTTGGCAGCTCCTTCAGAAGGTCCTTGGAAATGGTGTAGGATGGAAGGTTACCTGCCAATTGAGGGAGAACAAAGGCTGCAGTTTCTAGCTGTAACCTGGGAGTGATCGGGGAGCCAATCTGGAAATGACACAACTTTTGTGGATTGGCTGAGATGGCTTGATTTAAGCCAGCTACTTTAACTTGCACGGTTTGGTAAGATGGCTTTATGATGTTAAACATCCGTTCGGAAATGAACGTAGCCTCTGATCCAGGATCGATCAGTGCACGTGCTTTATAAGTCATGCCCAAATGGCACACATTTATAAGAGCAGTGCCGAGAAGAACACTTTGTGTGTTCGACGTGAAATAATTCTGAATATTAGTCGTAGAAGGAGTGGACTGTATATTCGAATTATGGGGAGCTGTTGCAGAATCTGCTGAAGAGGGCGCAGTAGGAGGGGTGCCACGATGCAGGAGTGTATTGTGGCGACCCTTGCACGTAAAACAGTTATGTTGACTTGTGCAATCTTTAAGGACATGTCCTCTTGCGAAGCAGTACAGACGTATAGGATGGTTCTCCTTTGAGCAAAGTTTGCAGGTTTGTGGTTTGCCTACAACCTTTGCCTCAAAAGAGTTGACCTTCCTTGTAGGAGGGTCTTTTCGAGCAGATTTGAAACTTGTTTGTGCGCTTGTTGTGGGTTGTACGTCCTCTATCGCTTCTAATGTGCGATAGCGCTCTGAAAGGAAATCGGACATTTCCTTCCACAACGGAATTTCAGCCTTATTTTGTACGGACTGTTCCCAAAGTGACAACGTCAGCATTGTGAGTTTAGACGAGCATAGGAAGACTAGAAGGCAATCCCAGTTCTCTGTGCTGATTTTCGAATGGTCTAAAGGCGTTAAGCAATTTTGTATTGTGCTTTGAAGTACTTGGATGGCGGCTCCAGACTCGTGAGGAACTGACGGAAGGTTGAAGAGGATTTTAAGTTGGCTGTTTACTAACAGTCGCTTATTTTCGAACCTATCCGTCAAATTCTTCCAAGCAGAAGAGAAACCCTCATTCGTGAGAGGGGATTTGGAAACGATTGCCTTCGCTTCGCCACTTGTTTTGGTATTCAGATGGAAAAGTTTTTCTATCTGACTTAAGCCGGGATCGGAAATGTAGACCGCTGAGAAGAGATCTCGGAAAGTTGGCCATTTTAAATAGTCACCGCTGAAAACTTCAGCATCGAAGGGTGGTGACCTGTAGCTTCGAGGCTGGAAGGCTACTTGTGCTACTGCAGGTGCTGGAGAGGGAGCCGTTGCGGTCTCTATATTCTTATTTAACTGAGAGGCAAGTTCCTCGTAAACTAAATAGCAGTGGTCATATCGGGCTTGCATGGCGATTTTGTCCTCAGCATTTGTCTCTGGTTGAGACAATGCGTTGGAACAGAGTTCATATTTGAGTTCTACAAGACTTCATATGGACCGAAGCTGCTCAAGACGCACTCTGTGAGTGTGAAGTGAGGCTGTAGGAGAATTTTGAATCGAATTGCGTGAGCTTATCTGAAGCGTTAATGAACTCTTGTAGTGCCATTTTTATTGCCTGGGAAAGTTGATGACCAACTGAGCGAGTGATTGGAGGAGCGTGCATCGAAATTTTTGGTACCTGACTAGCCTTAGATGTGGCCGGAGTTGAAACTTTCCTGTGTGTGGCGGGAGAGGATGTTCTGCCAAGATGGGAACTTGGAAGAGAACTTGAACGTCTATGCTGAGTCGCTTGTACAATAAGGTGTTTCTTGGTGTCTTTACCGCTATCAATTGGCATAACCGAACCTTTAAAAAGCGAGAAAGATGCAATTGATGGTGATGAAGAAACCAGAAAGATAAATACGAAATTGGACGGAAAAGTTGATTATTATTATTTTAATAATAAACAACAGAAAGGATGAGGTAAATCGATCGGAACTTTATCGAGTCTATTGAGTGAGGAATATGTTGCTAAATTACAAGGCAACACTTTTTTGAAAAACAGTTGCAAAAAAAAATAATATAAATATTATTTAAAAGAATCGAAATATTTTATTGAGTAATAATAATTATCGAAACAATTATTATACTCAGCGTGAAACTCTGAGAAAAGACGCAATATAATTTATTTAGATATAATGAATTATATTGTATGAAATAAATAAATAATTATTTATTATTAGGATGAATTTTCTCAGACGGAGGAAAATATATTCGATAATTCCTTTGCAATGTTGCAGCGCTTTGTAATATCACAACACAGGGCACAATGAGACGATATTTCAAGTAAGTGACTTTTAAAAGTCACGGTTGCCCACGAAAAAATATTTTAATATTTGAGCTAGTGCAGCCCTGGAACGCTAACACTGACTGAACGGAAAAAAGTGGTGGTCGGTCGATTGTTATCGAACTGCGATCACTAAGGGCCGGGAAAAATGTAAACAAAGGTTTTAGAATTTATAAATTTGTAAATGATATAACTATATTTATATTGTACATGAAAATTTCTAGTGGATAATAAAAAGAAATTTACGACTAGGTTATGTGTTATCTTTTTTGGAGTTTATTGGAACTACAATTGCCGGTTGAGGTTTGGACCTTGGCAATGTGTTTTAATGGGCAACGTAAGTATGTAATATGTGCAAATATGTAATGTCAGTGCACATATGTATATGTATTTGCATATATAAACATACAATTTAAATCAATTCTGTATGTACCTTTCTTAGACAGAAAATGTAGGAGAAGGTACATACATGGCAGAGGTAAATAAATATAATTTATGTGGAGGAAACTGTGTGCAATTGTATGTATGTATTTACAACATTCAAATATGGCAGTCGTCTATAGGTACGTATGTACTTACAAATGCAGCAACATATGTATGTATATATGCACGTATAGAGATGCCGGTAGCGCAAATTGCGAGGTTATGGCAAAAATGAAATTTCTTCTTTTTCTCCAGAGGAGGAATTACACACAGCCCTCTGCCGAATAGAATAAGTAAAAGTTTAGTACTTATCTGGGTTCCTGACGATGTGCTGTTGCCGGAGTAGTGGTTCGAGCGGTGCGAGGGGATGAAAAAATCCAGCGACGTGAGTCCTATGTGGTTGTAATTTTACAATAATCCGGCTCGAAGGACCAATGTTTGTGGCGGCGGCAACAGAAGAATTCTTGATCTTGGAGGGGATCACTGTGGAGATCACTGACGAGTTGTGAACCGACGCGAGAAAAAACAATTCGAATAAAGAAAGAGACAATTCGGGGCGCGTGATCCGTTCACTTCACTGTTTTATTGAAAACTAAACTTATGTTATTACATGTTATTATTACACTACTTAGCATTAAGAAAAACTGGATAAAAGAGCGCGAGAGCCCTTGGTGACCTCGCACTGTTTACGCCGCAACGTTGCCTACTTCTTGGCGGCTGCGTTTCGACGTAAACAATATTTTTAAATTTAGGCTGCGGGTAACGAAACAAGAATTCTCGATCCACCATTTGCTGCAAAGGATTGGGGAAAACCCAGTAAAACCCAATCAGATCGGTAGATTAATATTAGTTGTTAGCATGTAGTGTTAATTGATTAAGGATAGACAGTTTAACAGAGTAAAGGGAGGACTCGGAGTTGAAATCTCTAGACAGTCTGTTGTAGTCAGCACAGAGAACTCGGAAAGGATCATGCAAGCTATAGTTAGTATTACAAAAGGCCAAGGATAGTGGCATAAAATTACGAGTAACTCTAGAAGAAATACAGAAATTAATTTGGGTAAGCAGAACAGGGGAATCTATATTGTACTTTATTAGCTTTACAATAAACATAACGCCTAACATAATACCGTTAGCCACGAAAGTCGTCCATTAACATGGAGGCATACTAAGCCAGGCTAACACAATTGTCATATCTCCTGCCATATCTCCTGCATGAAAATTTTGGCACGGACCACAAATGGTGCCAGCCAGCCTGCTGGATCGAATAATTTGGCGATGTGAGAGAGAACTTCACGTTTCGTGTAGGACTGTTTCAAATCGGCTTCGGAGGGGGCAAAGAAGAACTCATCCGTATGCGCTTGCCAGCGTATACCTAGAGTCTTTGCTAAGCTCGCTTCCTCAAGTTCGAGGAAATCGGCGTTCAATAGATGGTCCTTGGGGATGTTAGCTAACACATCTTTGTGGTTGGAGGTCCACTTTCTTAAAGGAAAACCAGCTGTCTCAAGAGCTTTGCGTAACTCTTCAATGGACACTGTGGCGCGCTTTATGGAGTGCGCGCCAGCAAGGACATCGTCTACGTACATGTAGTTGGATATGATGTCGCTGGCGAGAGGAAAATGTTTGCTAACATCCTGGGAGAGCTGTCGAAGAACCCGAATGGCCAAGAATGGAGCGCAGTTTACTCCGAAAGTGACTGTGTTAAGTTCATAATCACATACTTCACCATTTGGATTCCGGAAGAGGATTCGTTGAAATGGCGTGAGACTCGTGTGGACGAGTATCTGCCGGTACATCTTTGTGATGTCAGCGCGCTTTATAGAGTGCGCGCCAGCAAGGACATCGTCTACGTACATGTAGTTGGATATGATGTCGCTGGCGAGAGGAAAATGTTTGCTAACATCCTGGGAGAGCTGTCGAAGAACCCGAATGGCCAAGAATGGAGCGCAGTTTACTCCGAAAGTGACTGTGTTAAGTTCATAATCACATACTTCACCATTTGGATTCCTGAAGAGGATTCGTTGAAATGGCGTGTGACTCGTGTGGACGAGTATCTGCCGGTACATCTTTGTGATGTCAGCATTGAACACGTAACGGAAAAAACGCCATTTCAAGATCTGCATGGTCAGATCTGATTGCAAAACGGGTCCTGGATATAGGATATCGTTCAAGCTCTTCCCATTGGAGGACTGGAGGCGTTGAAAACAACGCGAACTTTGGTCGTGCTCTCAGGTTTGAACACAGCATGATGAGGGAGATAAAAATTGTTACAGTCGTTACTTGGGGAGACTGGCCTCATATGGCCTAAATCTAAATACTTCTGAATAATCGAGTCGTACTGCTCTTTTAAAGGAAAGTTCCTCTTTAAACGACCTTCGTTCCTGAGAAACTGAGCGAGTGAGATGGACCTAGAATGTCCTAATTCGAAGATTTCAGGATTTCTGAAAGGAAGCGTAACGACATATCTGCCCTCTTTTGTTCTGGAAGTAGTGCGAAGAAAGTTGTTTTCACACGCTGAATCAGAAACTTTTACCAGCTTTGCTGGTAGATCTTCCACAACCCAAAACTTGGTGAGAAGATCATCAAGCCTTTGTTCATTGCTGATCTTTATCCTCGTCGTGAAGGACGAAACTGTCGTGGGATTCGACTTGGCTACTGGTCCTGTGAGGATCCAGCCGAATATGGTCTCTTGACCGAGCAGGGTTCCACAAATTTTGGATACAGAGCCACTCTTTATGATAGACGGAAGAATATCGGCTCCTAGGAGCACGTCTATCTGAGAGCTCTGGTGGAAGTGCGGATCAGCTAGTTGGAGATTTGGCAGCTCCTTCAGAAGGTCCTTGGAAATGGTGTAGGATGGAAGGTTACCTGCCAATTGAGGGAGAACAAAGGCTGCAGTTTCTAGCTGTAACCTGGGAGTGATCGGGGAGCCAATCTGGAAATGACACAACTTTTGTGGATTGGCTGAGATGGCTTGATTTAAGCCAGCTACTTTAACTTGCACGGTTTGGTAAGATGGCTTTATGATGTTAAACATCCGTTCGGAAATGAACGTAGCCTCTGATCCAGGATCGATCAGTGCACGTGCTTTATAAGTCATGCCCAAATGGCACACATTTATAAGAGCAGTGCCGAGAAGAAGGAGTCGTAGAAGGAGTGGACTGTATATTCGAATTATGGGGAGCTGTTACAGAATCTGCTGAAGAGGGCATAACCGAACCTTTAAAAAGCGAGAAAGATGCAATTGATGGTGATGAAGAAACCAGAAAGATAAATACGAAATTGGACGGAAAAGTTGATTATTATTATTTTAATAATAAACAACAGAAAGGATGAGGTAAATCGATCGGAACTTTATCGAGTCTATTGAGTGAGGAATATGTTGCTAAATTACAAGGCAACACTTTTTTGAAAAACAGTTGCAAAAAAAAATAATATAAATATTATTTAAAAGAATCGAAATATTTTATTGAGTAATAATAATTATCGAAGCAATTATTATACTCAGCGTGAAACTCTGAGAAAAGACGCAATATAATTTATTTAGATATAATAAATTATATTGTATGAAATAAATAAATAATTATTTATTATTAGGATGAATTTTCTCAGACTTTTCCTCCGTCTATATTCTATAATTCCTTTGCAATGTTGCAGCGCTTTGTAATATCACAACACAGGGCACAATGAGACGATATTTCAAGTAAGTGACTTTTAAAAGTCACGGTTGCCCACGAAAAAATATTTTAATATTTGAGCTAGTGCAGCCCTGGAACGCTAACACTGACTGAACGGAAAAAAGTGGTGGTCGGTCGATTGTTATCGAACTGCGATCACTAAGGGACGGGAAAAATGTAAACAAAGGTTTTAGAATTTATAAATTTGTAAATGATATAACTATATTTATATTGTACATGAAAATTTCTAGTCGATAATAAAAAGAAATTTACGACTAGGTTATGTGTTATCTTTTTTGGAGTTTATTGGAACTACAATTGCCGGTTGAGGTTTGGACCTTGGCAATGTGTTTTAATGGGCAACGTAAGTATGTAATATGTGCAAATATGTAATGTCAGTGCACATATGTATATGTATTTGCATATATAAACATACAATTTAAATCAATTCTGTATGTACCTTTCTTAGACAGAAAATGTAGGAGAAGGTACATACATGGCAGAGGTAAATAAATATAATTTATGTGGAGGAAACTGTGTGCAATTGTATGTATGTATTTACAACATTCAAATATGGCAGTCGTCTATAGGTACGTATGTACTTACAAATGCAGCAACATATGTATGTATATATGCACGTATAGAGATGCCGGTAGCGCAAATTGCGAGGTTATGGCAAAAATGAAATTTCTTCTTTTTTCTCAGAGGAGGAATTACACACAGCCCTCTGCCGAATAGAATAAGTAAAAGTTTAGTACTTATCTGGGTTCCTGACGATGTGCTGTTGCCGGAGTAGTGGTTCGAGCGGTGCGAGGGGATGAAAAAATCCAGAGACGTGAGTCCTATGTGGTTGTAATTTTACAATAATCCGGCTCGAAGGACCAATGTTTGTGGCGGCGGCAACAGAAGAATTCTTGATCTTGGAGGGGATCACTGTGGAGATCACTGACGAGTTGTGAACCGACGCGAGAAAAAACAATTCGAATAAAGAAAGAGACAATTCGGGGCGCGTGATCCGTTCACTTCACTGTTTTATTGAAAACTAAACTTATGTTATTACATGTTATTATTACACTACTTAGCATTAAGAAAAACTGGATAAAAGAGCGCGAGAGCCCTTGGTGACCTCGCACTGTTTACGCCGCAACGTTGCCTACTTCTTGGCGGCTGCGTTTCGACGTAAACAATATTTTTAAATTTAGGCTGCGGGTAACGAAACAAGAATTCTCGATCCACCATTTGCTGCAAAGGATTGGGGAAAACCCAGTAAAACCCAATCAGATCGGTAGATTAATATTAGTTGTTAGCATGTAGTGTTAATTGATTAAGGATAGACAGTTTAACAGAGTAAAGGGAGGACTCGGAGTTGAAATCTCTAGACAGTCTGTTGTAGTCAGCACAGAGAACTCGGAAAGGATCATGCAAGCTATAGTTAGTATTACAAAAGGCCAAGGATAGTGGCATAAAATTACGAGTAACTCTAGAAGAAATACAGAAATTAATTTGGGTAAGCAGAATAGGGGAATCTATATTGTACTTTATTAGCTTTACAATAAACATATCGCCTAACATAATACGACGGTTAGTTAAAGAAGGTAGGTTAATTAGAAGGAGTCTACTAGAGTATGGTGGTAAGTCTACACCCGGAACCCAATTAAAACTGCGCAAGGCAAAGAGTAGAAACTGCTTTTGAACAGACTCAATTCTATCTTGGTGAATATGGTATTGCGGCGACCACACGCAAGACCCATATTCAAGAGTTGAACGAACAAGAGAAGTGTAAAGCAACTTTGTCGTGTAAGGATCCTCGAATTCTTTGGCCCATCTTTTGATGAACCCGAGTAGTCGAAATGCCTTATGGACAATTTGTGTAATGTGACGATCAAATTTCAATTTATGATCAAAGAGGATACCTAAATCAGCTACTTCAGATATTCTTAAGAGTGGGGTTAAGCTAAGATTGTAATTGATGACATGATAGTTACATCTGTAAAATGACATAACCTTGCACTTCAAACAGTTCAGATGCAGCAGATTATGGCTGCACCATTCAAAAAACAAATCAAGATCTGTTTGAAGAAGGTTATTTGAAGGATCATTGTGTGTCAAACAGAGTTTCACATCATCAGCATACATAAGAATGTTAGAGTGAAGGAGTATTGAAGGAAGATCGTTAATAAAAAGGTTAAATAGCAATGGTCCAAGGTGGCTGCCCTGAGGAACACCAGAAGTAACTAAGATCGGCCTAGAAAGACATTCTTTAAAAAGAACTCGTTGAGAGCTGTTAGTTAAATAATCAGATATCCACAAAAGGAGCTTTTGAGGAAAGCCAATCAAATTTAACTTATGAATTAAGAGATTATGATTTACGGAGTCAAATGCTTTACTGAAGTCAGTATAGACCACATCAGTTTGCATTTTGTTCCGAAATCCTAGATTGATGAGAGATGAGAATTCTAAAAGATTAGTAGCTGTTGATCTTGCCTTTATAAACCCATGTTGATGGGGTGAAATTATAGATTTACACATAAAAGTTAACTGAGCCGTAAAATTTTTTTCAAAAATCTTAGGAACTGCGGACAATTTGGAAATGCGTCTATAGTTCTTCACGTCATGGCTAGAACCACTTTTGTGAAGAGGAATGAAAAAGAGTTTTTCCAAATAGGTGGAAAATAACTATTGGATAGTGACAAGTCAAATAGCTTATGAATTGGCTTCAAAATCGAATCAGCACAAAATCTAAGTACGCATGCTGGAATTCCGTCAGGGCCAGGAGAAAAAACGGGTTATATCGATTAGTAGAGAGGTTTTGTCGATAGAAGGACAGAAGACAGTGTTAAAATTTTCTAGACTACAAGGGTATGGATGTAAAGGAGAACTATAAGGTTCAGTTAAATAAGTTGATCGAAAAAAGTCTGCAAACACATCGGCGGCTGCCTGATCATCAGTTGCTTCCTTATTTTCGTATGATAGAGAGGGAGGAAATCTACTTGATTTACGTTTTAAGTTAACAAAGTTATAAAACTGCTTTGGGTTCTGAGCAAACTGCAAACGGCAGCGACGCAATTACTTTTTGTAACAATTTGCATTCAGAGCAATAAAGTTTGCTCTTGCAGCAATATAACGTGTAAAATCAGAAGGATTACGAGTTAATTTAAACTTTTTAAAATACCGCGTTTTCAAATTTTTCAGCCTTACTAACTCACGTGACCTATTGGACTTTACAGAAAAAGTCACAGGAACACATTGATCATAAATGAGATCAAAGAGGAATAAAAAAATGAAATGCATGAATTAATATCAGAACATGAATAAAGAAATGACCAATCATGGTCCAAAATTAAACAATTCAATTTTTGAAAATCGGTCCTACGAAAACAACGTGATTTTATTATAGCGGAAACAGTTGCAGTTTGCATAGAAGTTGGCAGGGTTTGAACCAGGTCCAATGTAGGATGATAGGGATCTTCAGGAAGAACTAAGGGATTAATTCTAGAGATAGTATTTAGTAAAATGACAGAATAGAAAATTAAATCAAGCATTCTACCACTACAATTAGGAACAGTGTTTATTTGATAAAGAGATAGCTCCGAGAGGCCATTTAAAAAAGAGTTAAATACAGAGGGCACCAATATATCGGATTGAGATGTCCAAGTAACTTCTGGTAAGTTGAAATCACCAAAAACTAGCAGATAATCTCTATCAGATAGTTTGGAGGCAACAGATTGGATAGATGGAAGATGGTCCAGGTAGACAGGTGATATGAGGGAGGTATATATGAACAGGTAATTTAAATTGAAATTTGACACATCGTCATTTTAACACATAAAAATTCTAAGGAAGAACAATGGTCTAATGGAACAAGTTCGGATGGAAGATCAGATTTTACAGCTATAAGAACACCACCTCCAATTCGTGATAAGCGGTCACATCTGAAGTAGGTGCACTTATTAGGAAAAATTAAGCAGTTTTCTACATCAGGCTTAAACCAGGTTGAGGTTGTTAATAATAAAGTGGATTTCTTTATTTTAGTTTTAATGTTTATTTATTTAATTTAGTTTGTGCTTCGTGCACTTCCATTCCGTTGTACATATTTTGAGCAAGTGAAGTACGAGGGGTGGGTGATATGGGGTTGTTTTTTTTTTTTTTTTCCCCCTCTCCTTTAATAAAAAAAAAACTTGTCTTGTTTTTTTTTTATAAATAAATATTTAAAAAAAATTAAAAAAAGTGTTTTTTTGGGTTTGTTTTTTAAAGTTATAAAAAAGGAGATCTTTTGGAATTTTAAAAAAAAAGGAAAAAAGTGAATTTCGTGTGCTAATTAAGCATTATTTTTTGCGTAAAAAATCCATCACCGAAACCAAGGAAAGACTTGATAAATATTATGGGGACTCTGCACCATCAATTTCAATGGTTAAGAAATGGTTTACTGAGTTCCGTTGTGGTCGTACCAGTACAAGTGATGCCGAACGTTCAGGTCGCCCAAAAGAGGTCGTCATGCCAGAAATCGTCGACAAAATCCATGGAATGATATTGGATGATCGGAGAATGAAAGTGCGTGAGGTAGCTGAGGCTGTAGGCATCTCAACTGAACGGGTACATCACATTTTACATGAATATTTGGACATGAAAAAGCTTTCCGCGCGATGGGTGCCGCGATTGCTCACACACGACCATAAGCGCAACCGTGTGACCATTTCAAAGGAGTGTTTGGCGATGTTCAACCGCAATCCAAACGAATTTTTGCGCCGTTTCGTTACCGTAGACGAAACATGGATCCACCACACCACACCAGAGACCAAAGAACAATCAAGACAGTGGGTTTCTCCGGGTGAACGTGCACCAAAGAAGGCCAAGGTGGGTCTGTCGGCCAACAAGGTCATGGCCACAGTTTTTTGGGATGCACAAGGTATCATTCACATCGATTACCTTGAAAAGGGTAAAACGATCACCGGCGAATATTATTCAGAGCTTTTGGACAGATTCGATATTGATTTGAAGCAGAAACGACCGCATTTGGCGAAAAAAAAAGTGCTGTTCCATCAGGACAATGCACGGGTGCACACGTGTGTAGTCAGCATGGCAAAATTTCATAAATTGGGCTACGAACTGCTACCCCATCCAGCATATTCTCCAGATTTAGCCCCCTGTGAATTTCGTGTGCTAATTAAGCATTATTTTTTGCGTAAAAATCCATCACCGAAACCAAGGAAAGACTTGATAAATATTATGGGGACTCTGCACCATCAATTTCAATGGTTAAGAAATGGTTTACTGAGTTCCGTTGTGGTCGACCCAGTACAAGTGATGCCGAACGTTCAGGTCGCCCAAAAGAGGTCGTCATGCCAGAAATCGTCGACAAAATCCATGGAATGATATTGATGATCGGAGAATGAAAGGTGCGTGAGGTAGCTGAGGCTGTGGGGATCTCAACTGAACGGGTACATCACACGGTACATGAATATTTGGACATGAAAAGCTTCTCATACACGGATCAAAAAACCATAAGCGCAACCGTGTGACCATTTCAAAGGAGTGGTTGGCGATGTTCAACCGCAATCCAAACGACTTTGCGCCGTTTCGTTACCGTAGACGAAACATGGATCCACCACACCACACCAGAGACCAAAGAACAATCAAGACAGTGGGTTTCTCCGGGTGAACGTGCACCAAAGAAGGCCAAGGTGGGCCTGTCGGCCAACAAGGTCATGGCCACAGTTTTTTGGGATGCACAAGGTATCATTCACATCGATTACCTTGAAAAGGGTAAAACGATCACCGGCGAATATTATTCAGAGCTTTTGGACAGATTCGATATTGATTTGAAGCAGAAACGACCGCATTTGGCGAAAAAAGTGCTGTTCCATCAGGACAATGCACGGGTGCACACGTGTGTAGTCAGCATGGCAAAATTTCATAAATTGGGCTACGAACTGCTACCCCATCCAGCATATTCTCCAGATTTAGCCCCTGTGACTATTTTTTGTTTCCAAACATGAAGAAATGGCTCAAGGGTAAGAGTTCGGGTCAAATGAAGAGGTCATCACAGAAACAAAGACTATTTTGAGGGCCTTGAGAAAACCTATTATTTGGAAGGAATAAAAAAATTGGAAAATGCTGGA
>JAEIFZ010000293.1:230000-255341 GCA_018904035.1 Zaprionus ornatus | reverse complement strand
TATATTTATTTAAATATATGAATATAATTATAATATATATATATACTATTTAAATATATGAATATATTTATATATATAAATAAATATACTAACTTTATTTTATATATATAACTATATATTAATTTTGATAAATATATATTCAAATTAAATTAATTTATAAGAATTTTATTTATAACATACCTATATATTATTTTAAAACTTATATATTAGAAGATGCCTAGACTTAAGAGAAAGTCAGCTTGCAATAGGAGTCAAACACAGCGAAAAAGAAATCGTTTGAATAGGTCAGATATAGACTTTTCTGAGCAGGAACGCGTAAATAATCTAGAGGCACATAGAGAACGTAGGCAAAATTTCGAATTTAGGGAAGCTGAAAGGGTTAGAGATAGTCAACAGCATCGAGTCCGCAGAAGTAATAGAACATTTAGGGCCGTTGAGCAATTACCGGACACAATTCGTCACACTACTCTTCGGGCTTCTTCGCCCAATCAGATTACAAGAACAACTTGCTGACACTTCGCGTCGTTCGAGGCGCAGGCGAGATGCTGACCTTCGATCTCAGGAAAGAGAGCAGGATGCAGTTCGTCGCCGTGTACGTCGCAGTGATTCTGCAATTAAAACAGACGAACAACTTGCCAACACTTCGCGTCGTTCGAGTCGCAGGCAAGATGCTGAGTTTCGATCTCAGGAAAGAGAGCAGGATGCAGTTCGTCGCCGTGTACGTCGCAGTGATTCTGCAATTAAAACAGACGAACAACTTGCCAACACTTCGCGTCGTTCGAGTCGCAGGCAAGATGCTGAGTTTCGATCTCAGGAAAGAGAGCAGGATGCAGTTCGTCGCCGTGTACGTCGCAGTGATTCTGCAATTAAAACAGACGAACAACTTGCCAACACTTCGCGTCGTTCGAGTCGCAGGCAAGATGCTGAGTTTCGATCTCAGGAAAGAGAGCAGGATGCAGTTCGTCGCCGTGTGTAAAAAAAAAACAAAAAGTTGCGTTGTAGGCAGGGAAGAGTGGAGGTTTGATTCCAGGAAAGAGAGCAGGATGCAGTTCGTCGAACTGATCATTCAACTAGAAATGCCGAACAACTTGCCAATACTTTGCGTCGATCGAGGCGCAGGCAATGTCCACAATTCAGGTCCAACGAAAGCGGACGAGATGCTGTTAGAAGGGCGATTCAGCGACAAAATCAGGAGACGCGAATTTTAGAAAGGGCAATAGATAGAAGTCAAAGGTCTCAGGTTAGAAACAATCCTATTCGTAGGATTGTTGAGCAGGCACGCAATACTTGTGCACGCCGCAGTGCTCGAATTCGAGCTCAACGTGAGGCCTTTGAAGCCCATAGGAATATGTCGCAAAGAGTGAGTCTATATAGGAGTATTTGCACCAATAGGATAGCAGAGAATAGGAGAAACGCGTCCCGCAATAGAGTGGACCGTGCGAATACCCTTCCAGATGATAGGATATCGCAGGTTAAAACTAGTTTAGATTGCCTAATAGCCAATTTTAATAAGACAGTCAAGCAGGGACCCGATCAGGTTTGCATATGTTGCAAAGGTTTGTGGTTTCCACATCAAGTGGGCAAAATTTCGCGTGAGGTCATAGAGGAAAAGTGTAGTGAGGCAGATAGTGTTGATATTTTGTATCTTTCCTCTATGTTTCCATCCCATAATAATAGGTTTAGCTTTTGCAAAACCTGCAGCCACAGTATTAAGTCAGGGAAAAACCAAAGGCTTCTATTACAAATGGCCTAAATTTTCCGGAGCTTCCGAATGCCTGAAAGGCTTGACGCCTCTAGAAGAAAGGCTGATTTCTCCCCGTCTTCCTTTTATGATCATAAAGTCTCTTGGATATGGACGTCAAAGTGCCATTAAAGGAGCAGTGATCAATGTGCCAATTCCAGTTGCAAATGTTGTAACTTCCCTTCCCAGGGCATTTAATGAAGCCGAAGTAGTTCAGATTCATCTTAAGCGTAGGATGGAGTATAACCATGATTTCATGGCTGAAACCATAAGGCCCTCAAAGATAGTTGATGCAATTCGGTATTTAGTGAACACAGAACTTTATAAGAAGCACCAGGTTACTATCAATGAGCAGTGGTTGTCTTCTTACTCAGCTGAGACTGTACCATTTGTTGCGTCAGCAGACGACAGGGACATTGTGTGTCAAATGTTAGAAAAGGCAGCATAACCTAATGATCATAGAGTAGTAGAAGAAGAGGTAGAGTTGAATCCAGGAGGTCAAGAAACCTTCATGGAAAATGTCCCTGTTGAAAACATAGATATTCCTCGAATTGCTAAAGCACCAGGAGAGGGTCAGCGACCTCTTGACATGATAACCGATTGTGATTCAGAGGAGCTGGCCTTTCCCACAATATTTGCAGGCATTAAAAGGAAATGTCAGGAAAGTTTTACAACTATAGTTAGATCAGAGCTTAGGAATTTTGATAGAAGAGGTTGTAGAACTAATAAATTATTTCATAACTTCAAAAAGTTAGAAATAATTAGCATTAGGAGTAGCACATCAATTTGCTTACGTAAGCACTCTGCCACTCAAGGCATTTCGGCTGCTGATGTGCGTAATGATGATACTTTAAATAGGTTAATACTTCATG
The DNA here is from genome assembly GCA_018904035.1 of Zaprionus ornatus. NCBI lineage: Eukaryota > Metazoa > Arthropoda > Insecta > Diptera > Drosophilidae > Zaprionus > Zaprionus ornatus. The sequence continues at coordinate 252,728 of JAEIFZ010000293.1, read as the reverse complement.
ATGATGGCTATAGGCTTTTAAAAGGTATTCGCACGTCTCCTGCTCATTGGGAGGACGAGAAAAAGAAAGTGATGGCTATGATTAGGCAGGTAGGGCTTCCAACTTTTTTTATAACATTTTCCGCAGCGGAAACTAGGTGGCCGGAGCTTTTAGTCTTGCTATGTAAAAATGTAGACAATCTAGAAGTATCCGAAGAAGAAGCGTTAAATTTGGGGTTTAATGAGAAAGCTCGTCTCATTAGAGCAGACCCAGTGACCTGTGCCAGATATTTCCATTTTTGATATAGACAGGTTTTAAAACTGATGAAGAAGGAAGGCGGTGTCTTTGGTTGTCACCAGATCATCAAGTTTTATTGGCGAGTGGAGTTTCAGCAAAGAGGCTCTCCACATATACATGGCATGTTCTGGCTGAAAGACGCCCCAAAGCCCGACCTAAAGAATGAGTCCACATTTATGCCTGTGAAGTCCTTTATTGATCAGTTTATTACTGCTGATTCTAGTTGCCCGGACGTTGCTCCATATTTGGAGTATCAACTCCATAGTCACGGGCACTCTTGCAGGCGAGAAATTAGGTCAAAACAAATTTGTAGATTTGGTATCCCATACCCTCCCATGCCTCAAACAGAAATTCTTCTCCCTTTAGAAGAAAATGCTCCAAATTTGGCCGAGCATCGTAGGAATTTCGAAAAATTCAAAGTCTGCTCGACTTCCCATTTGATCGTGAAAGCGTAGAAAATTTTAACGATTTTAACAACTTTTGTCCCACGACTCAACTTAACCTTAGTTATGAGGGCTACATTAATGCTGTAAGATCAAGTATAAAGAAACCAAAAGTTTTTTTGAAGCGATCTTTTGCAGCAATCAAGCTTAACGCTTATAACAAGCACCTCCTTTTGTTGCAGCGAGCAAATATGGATATTCAGTTTATTTTAGACCCCTATGCTTGCTGCAGCTACGTCGTTAATTATATTAACAAGTCTCAGAGAGGTATCTCAATGTTGATGCGTGAGGCAATCAATGAGATTAAAGACAATAACAATGTAACTATTAAGAAAAAGTTACAACATTTAGGTAACAAATTTATATTTGGCACTGAGATATCCGCTTTTTATAGCTACTGCAAATCAGAACGAGGAGCTCGCCAAGAAAATGCAGATGACTTTGACGATGATGTGCCTAGGGCTTCTGAATCAATAGTTTACGCTCTTCGCGATAATAGTGGCTTCATCAGAAAGAGGACCACTGCGTGCATAATTAGGTATAGGAGATTTAATGTCAATACAGAAGCAAGTGACTATTTCAGAGAGCTAAAAATGCTTTACGCCCCATGGCGAGATGAGCATTTGGATTTAGTCACACATGACTGTGAATTGTTCTGTAGGGAACATTCGGGGTTAGTAGAGAACAATCGCAGAAAATATAATTTACTAGATGATAGGGAACTAGAAGATGCTCTGAGCCACTTAACAGAGGAAGCAGAAAATGAGAATAATCAAGTAGGAGAACAGGAAGTGGTAGATGATGGCTTCACAGTTTTAGGATTGCCTGAAATAGATACACATCTAAATGTTTTAAATGTGGATGGAAATATTGATATGAATGATGAAGATAGTAATGTCCGTTTTATCAAGCTTCCAGCCTTAGTTTCTCAGGAAAGCTTAGCTAATATAGTTAGATCACTTAATTTAAAGCAGAAGCTATATTTTACACATGCTTTGCATAATGCCAAAATCAATACAGTCTTTTATGAATTTGTTGGAGGCGGCGCCGGAGTCGGAAAGAGTCGACTTATATCAGCAATTTTTCAGTCATTATCCGTAATGTATAACAGTATACCAGGAGCTGATCCGACATCTGTTAAAATCCTCTTATGTGCACCAACAGGAAAAGCAGCATTCGGAATTAGTGGTTCGACACTGCATTCCATGTTTTCACTTCCTGTTAATCAATCTCGCTCAGCACCTCTAAGGGCCTTAAGCCATGATTTAGTTAATAGCCTTCATTCAAGGTTAATCGATCTTAAATTAATTATTATTGATGAAATATCAATGGTTAGCTCTCTAATGTTTTCTTATTTAGATTCTCGTTTGAAGCAAATTTTCAATTTTTGGTTCTTACTCTGATGTTGTTTACTGCCTGAGTGGGCAGCTGTTTAATGTTTACTCTAAAACCCCCGTTTATGATCAAAAGGTCATTTCTAACATCGATGACAGCGTTAAGCCGTTTTAAAGTGTCGTTTCCTATTATACCATGGAATGTTTTGAGAGTGGGGAGCAGAATTCGAATTGGGGTATGATCTTTGTTGAACAGGTGAAGGAAGGTATGGTGGGTGATTTTTGTTTGACCGCCCACAGAGTTTGCATAGAAAGGGTGTTCATTTAACTCGCTGCCCCTTGCTGTTCGACAATTCATATTAGGATTTCCTATCTGGCTCTGGCTCTCCAGAGGTAACGTGAAATTGCCTCTGGTATTTGGACACGGGACCAGACTGGTCTTTAGGAGGGGGACGTTTCCCAGTTAATTCGTTACCCTTTGGTCTGTTCATGTAGTCGATTTGTTTCGATCGGACAGAGTGATCGACTTTCATGGGTACCGGTTTTGGGTGTGGTTCGGTGCCGATGGCCGTAGAGGTGCTATTTGCTGTTGGCCCTGTGTGGGTAATTGCATTTGATATAAGATATAAGAGTTTTGTTTTTGTTTGTGGTCTATAGGGTTGGAATGCAGTGTTTTGATTGGTATCGTTCGAATGCATTAAATGTTGATATATTGCTGGTCTCGGGGAGTGATAAAGTCGTGGGTCAAAGTTCCTCCATTGCGTGGAATTGGCATTCTGTAACGGTTTTTGAGTTGCTAGCCTAATTATTTGTCTTGGCGGTAAAGGTGGGGCTGTTGTCTAATCTTTGGCGCAAATGAATTTCTTTGCTCCTGGTTTTCTACTAGACCACACAAATGCAATGCTTGGCTCAGATCTCTCGGTTCCTTTATGGCTAACAGGCGTGGCAAGTCGCCATTAAGGCCCCTCACAAATGTGTCGAGTGCCTTGCCTCGGTAGTTATTGGTTAAAGCTCTAATGACCTCTGGTGACTCCTCCTGGGCTCCGATTTGATTCAAAATCATCGAGAGCTGGTGGTAGACTGCCTGATAAAACTCTGAAATGGTCATGCGACCTTGGCTTAGCGAGAACATCTGATACTCGAGAGTTTTAAGATCTCGCTTATCAGCGTAGTATGCCGTAAGTCACTTTGAAATGGCCTTTCAATTCATTGGCGTATTATATAATTCTAGAACCGCGTCTGCCTCACCAACCTTGGTAGCTACAGCATAAGTCATCAAGTAGAATTTGTAGGATTCTTCTTGTCCTTTATAGATAGCCATTATGCGGTTGACGTTTTTTTTCCATGAATTAAAGGTGGCTCTGTCTCCCGAAAACTCCTTAATGAGTTTTTTTAATTCTAGTACCCCCCGCGTTCTTCGCCTGTCCTGGGTTCTACTAGTGGAATGTCGCTAAGATTTTCGTGTCCAAAATTCAGGTTGAACATTTTTTCGCTCTCTAGCGTCTCTCTAATTGGATCCACAATCACACTTTTGAATTCGGGGGTAGTCGTAGGGGAGCTGGTCCCCGGTTGTCTATTTCCAGCCGCTTGACTGGAGCCACCGCCTATACCTAGCCCTGCCATAGCATCGGTTAACCCGCTTGGCATTCTCGAACAATTCCAATTGGAAGTACGAAGAAATATTCGTTTTGGAATCGGACAACTACTCTTTTCTATTTGAGCTTGGGATGCACGAAAAATTATTATTTATTTATATATTTTTTTTTATTTTAGATCTTTTGCTGTTTTTTTTGTTTATTAATAATTTTATTGGTTGAAGACCAGTGGATGTTCTCTTCCTTCTATCCTGGAGAGTCCCTTAGGGTTCGCAGGATTGGAATGTACTATACTGCGATTGCAGTCTCTTTTAGTCGGTTATATTTTTCCACAGAGTTATGAGTTATACTTGATTAATCACTTTTTATACCCTTGGACCATTGAAAATGGTCAAAAAAGGGTATACTAACTTTGTGAAAATGTATGTAACAGGCAGAAGGAGGCGTCGGAGACCCCATAAAGTATATATATTCTTGCTCAGGATCACTAGCCGAGTCGATTGAGCCATGTCCGTCTGTCTGTCCGTCTGTCTGTCTGTCTGGATGAACGCGCCGATCTCAGCTATTACAAAACCTAGGGACACCAAATTTAGGATGAAGATTTCTGTATACCATACGCAGATCAAGTTTATTTTCAATTTGGAATAACACGCCTACCGCCTACCGCCCCCGCAAACCGCCAATTTTCATTTACATTGCTATTTTCATTCGAAGTACTCATTTCTTTCGTTCTGCTTTAGCATATATATAGACAAATACTATATGAACTTATCCTCCAAATTGCAATCCGATCGGACAATAAACACTGAAGTTATTAGATTAACCATTTAGACCCTTCGACCAGCAAAGAAGTTGTCGATGACGTCAGAACTAAATTACTTGTGCATGAAAGAAAAGGACAAACGATGCGAGCGCGAAGCGCGATCTATTTCTCGACTCTTCTTTTTCATGCACATGTGAATTACCGAAAATACATGTGCATAAATATATGCGAACACTCAACCAATAGGTGGCGTATATATGAATATGAAGAAAGCAAAGAAGTTGTCGATGACGTCAGAACTAAATTACTTGTGCATGAAAGAAAAGGATAAACGATGCGAGCGCGAAGCGCGAGCTGTTTCTCGACTCTTCTTTTCCATGCACATGTCAATTACCGAAAATACATGTGCATAAATATATACTAATACTCAACCAATAGGTGGCGTTGTAAATGAATATGAATGTATGCAAGTATTTACATGCTTGTGTACATATTCATAATATGCTTACGTGCACATATGATTATTATTTAATAATTCGTATTTTAGGGTCAGTAAAAAATACAAAACCATAAAATGCAATTAAATAAATATTAATTTTTATTACTCGATATATTGCAAGTTATCGATATTGGCTCATTTAAAATTTATAAAGAAATACCGATATATACTGCTCACACCGCTATTGGCAGTCTTTCGCGCGCTAGGAAATTGCGGCTATAAATTATTGGCAACGTATTGAAATTGAAGCAAGGTGGCAGCGCACTGCAGTGTTATGATTAATTTCTAGATTGTGATTAGTATTATACAATTAAATACTTTATATGGCAACATACGTCCAAGGGTATCCCACCGTCGCGTGCCGCTCGACTGTTGTCTCGTAATTATTTGATTCTTCGTCTTTTATTTTATAGGAAAGGGGCGTATGTTATCGAATTTATTGTAAGATTGTATTATGTTCTCGGTACGCTGTGTGGCGATGGGGCACTGGTATTTAAACTAGTACTTAGACGCGGTGTCCTTTTTTTACCCTTGGACCATTGAAAATGGTCAAAAAAGGGTATACTAACTTTGTGCAAATGTATGTAACGGGCAGAAGGAGGCGTCGGAGACCCCATATAGTGTATATATTCTTGCTCAGGATCAATAGCCGAGTCGATTGAGCCATGTCCGTCTGTCTGTCTGTCTGGATGAACACGCCGATCTCAGCTATTACAAATGCTAGGGACACCAAATATTCGGTAATTGACATGTGCATGGAAAAGAAGAGTCGAGAAACAGCTCGCACTTCGCGCTCGCATCGTTTGTCCTTTTCTTTCCTACGCAAGTAACTTAGCTCTGACGTCATCGACAACATCTTTGCTGGTCGAAGGATCGAAATGGTTTATCTAATAACTTCAATGTTTATTGTCCGATCGGATTGCATTTCGGAGGATAAGTTCATATAGTATTTATCTATATATACATATACTAAAGCAGAACGTTAAGAAATGGGTAAATCACCATGTAAATCAAAATTTGCGGTTTGCGGGGGCGGTAGGCGGTAGGCGTGTTATTCCAAATTGAAAATAAAATTGATCTGCGTATGGTATACAGGAATCTTCATGCTAAATTTGGTGTCCCTAGCTTTTGTAATAGCTGAGATCGACGCGTTCATCCAGACAGACAGACAGACGGACAAACAGACGGACATGGCTCAATCGACTCGGCTATTGACCCTGAGCAAGAATATACATACTTTATGGGGTCTCTAAAGCCTCCTTCTGCCCGTTACATACATTTGCACAAAGTTAGTATACCCTTTTTTGACCATTTTCAATGCTCCAAGGGTATAAAAAATTATATACAACCAATAGCATGGTTGATCGGTATGCATGAATGCAGGTATTTACTAGCTTTACAATATAGACATATTATTATTATTATTTAATCTTTTATATATTTACTTTTTATTAAATAAATATTAATTTAGATTTCACGATATATAATGAGCTATCATATCCATAGCTTTTAATTTATATATATAACATATCGATATATATTTTATATGTTTTGCATATAAATTATATTAATATATGTAAATTATATGATATTCCCACGTCTGTTGAGTCTATGTTTGTAAAAAATTTACTAACATTTTATCTACTTTGTTTTTTTTTAATATATGTATATTTTCTAATATATATTAGATTCTTTAAATCATTATTTTAAATTTAAGGTTTCGCGCACTTTTTAATTGCGGCGATAAATTATTGGCAACGTATCAAAATTGTTGCAAGGTGGCAGCGCGCTTCAGTGTTATGTTAATTTGTAGTTTGCGATTGGCGTGTTCGGTGTCGTCGTCGATTGTCGATTAACATTTGTATTTTCGATATTAAATATAATAAAAATTTAATTCGCGTCTTCGTGGTGCATTTAACTTTTAATGCAAATTAATATAAGTCGAGTATATAATAAGTAAATCCTCGTGTGTGAGTGTTATGCGTTAACTGAACATTTTTTATGTGTATAAATGATTGCGCTCTGCCCGGAACGTGGCGCGCAATTTTAGAAAAGTGCGGTACACAGCGTAACGTATTGTTGTGCATGCATACGTATATATTGTTTTAAAACTTATATATAAGAAGATGCCTAGACTTAAACTCGAATTTAGGGAAGCTAAAAGGGTTAGCGATGCCTGCATCGAGTCCGCAGAAGTAATAGAACATTTAGGGCCGTTGAGCAATTACCGGACACAATTCGTCACTCTACTCTTCGGGCTTATTCGCCGATCAGATTACAAGAACAACTTGCGAACACTTCGCGTCGTTCGAGGCGTAGGCAAGATGCTGAGTTTCGATCTCAGGAAAGAGGTCAGGATGAAGTTCGTCGCCGTGATCGACGAACTGATCATTCAATTAGAAATGCCGAATAACTTGCCAATACTTTGCGTCGATCGATGCGCAGGCAATGTCCACAATTCAGGTCCAACGAAAGCGGACGAGATGCGAATTTTAGAAAGGGCAATAGATAGAAGTCAAAGGTCTCAGGTTAGAAACAATCCTATTCGCAGGATTGTTGAGCAGGCACGCAATACTAATGCACGCCGCAGTGCTCGAATTCGAGCTCAACGTGAGGCCTTTGAAGCCCATAGGAATATGTCGCAAAGAGTGAGTCTATATATGTAGGAGTAGTTGCACCAATAGGATAGCAGAGAATAGGAGAAACGCGTCCCGCAATAGAGTGGCCCGTGCGAATACCCTTCCAGATGATAGGATATCGCAGGTTAAAACTAGTTTAGATTGCCTAATAGCCAATTTTAATAAGACAGTCAAGCAGGGACCCGATCAGGTTTGCATATGTTGCAAAGGTTTGTGATTTCCACATAAAGTGGACAAAATTTCATTGAGGTCATAGAGGAAAAGTGTAGTGAGGCAGATAGTGTTCCCATCTTCCTTTTATGATCATAAAGTCTATTGGATATGGACGTCAAAGTGTCATTAAAGGAGCACTGATCACTGTGCCAATTCCAGTTGCAAATGTTGTCACTTCCCTTTCCAGGGCATTTATTGAAGCCGAAGTAGTTCAGATTCATCTTAAGCGTAGGATGGAGTATAATTATGATTTCATGGCTGAAACCATAAGGCCCTCAAAGATAGTTGATGTAAACTCGTTATTATTATTAGAGCAGACCCAGTGACCTGTGCCAGATATTTCGATTTTCGATATAGACAGGTTTTAAAACTTATGAAAAAGGAAGGCGGTGTCTTTGGTTGTCACCAGGTCATCAAGTTTTATTGGCGAGTGGAGTTTCAGCAAAAAGGCTCTCCACATATACATCGCATGTTCTGCCTGAAAGACGCCCCCAAGCTCGACCTAAAGAATGAGTCCACATTTGTGCCTGTGAAGTCCTTTATTGATTAGTTTATTACTGCTGATTCTAGTTGCCCGGCCGTTGCTCCATATTTGGAGTATCAACTCCATAGTCATGGGCACTCTTGCAGGCGAGAAATTGGGTCAAAATAAATTTGTAGGTTTGGTATTCCATACCCTCCCGTGCCTCAAACAGAAAATGCTCCAAATTTGGCCGAGCATCGTAGGAATTTTCATTTGATCGTGAAAGCGTAGAAAATTTTAACGATTTTAACAGTTTTTTGTCACACGATCAACTTAACCTTAGTTATGAGGGCTACATTAATGCTGTAAGATCAAGTATAAAGAAACCAAAAGTTTTTTTGAAGCGATATTTTTCAGCATTCAAGCTTGACGCTTATAACAAGCACTTCCTTTTGTTGCAGCGAGCAAATATGGATTCAGTTTATTTTAGACCCCTATGCTTGCTGCAGCTATGTCGTTAATTATATAAACAAGTCTCAGCGAGGTATCTCAATGTTGATGCGTGAGGCAATCAATGAGATTAAAGACAACAACAATGTAATTATTAAGCAAACGTTACAACATTTAGGTATATTAATACACACGTTCCAGAAAAACGGGTCAGAATGCTGAAATCTAGACAGCACCTTCAAAATTTGCCCGAAGAGTCTAGGGAAATTTTTTACTTAGGACTTCTATATCATTATATTCAGCACCCAGACGCTTTAGAGAGCTTATGCCTAGCCGATTTTGCAGCTTTTTATAGCTACAGCAAATCAAATCAAGGAGCTCGCCAAGAAAATGCAGGTGACTTTGACGATGATGTGCCTAGGGATTCTGAATCAATAGTTTACGCTCTTTGCGATAATAGTGGCTTCATCAGAAAGAGGCTCACTGCGTGCATAATTAAGTATAGGAGATTTAATGTCAATACTGAAACAAGTGACTATTTCAGAGAGCTAAAAATGCTTTACGCCCCATGGCAGGATGTGCATTTGGATTTAGTCACACATGACTGTAAATTGTTCTGTAGGGAAAATCAGGAGTTAGTAGAGAACAATCACAGAAAATATAATTTAGTAGATGATAGGGAACTAGAAGATGCTCTGAGCCACTTAAGAGAGGAAGCAGAAAATGAGAATAATCAAGTAGGATTGCCTGAAATAGACCACATCTAAATGTTTAAAATGTGGATGGAAATATTGATATGAATGATGAAGATAGTAATGTCCGTTTTATTAAGCTTCCAGCCTTAGTTTCTCAGGAAAGCTTAGTTAATATAGTTAGATCTCTTAATTTAAAGCAGAAGCTATATTTCACACATGCTTTGCATAATGCCAAAATCAATACAGTCTTTTATGAATTTGTTGGAGGCGGCGCCGGAGTCGGAAAGAGTCGACTTATATCAGCAATTTTTCAGTCATTATCCGTAATGTATAACAGTATACCAGGAGCTGATCCGACATCTGTTAAAATCCTCTTATATGCACCAACAGGAAAAGCAGCATTCGAAATTAGTGGTTCGACACTGCATTCCATGTTTTCACTTCCTGTTAATCAATCTCGCTCAGCACCTCTAAGGGCGTTAAGCCATGATTTAGTTAATATCCTTCATTCAAGGTTAATCGATCTTAAATTAATTATTATACATGAAATATCAATGGTTAGTTCTCTAATGTTTTCATATTTGGATTCCCGTTGGAAGCAAATTTTCAAAATTGCTATAATATTAGAAGGTTCCAAAGAAGGTTCGGTTGTTTTTAAAGTCAGAGCGTCTGCATAGCCAGACCGCTTGAGCTGCAAAGTGCAAGCTCGGCATTCCCACGTTCCGCGATCAGCTTATGTATAAGCGTTAGATCGTATTACTTGAGCGCTGGAATACTTGTATAATTGTTGGTGATCTTTTGGGTACTTGAATGTTATGTTTATTATGACAAAGTGTCACAATGTGTTGAAGCTAAGTTGAACCCATTAATTTAGTATATTTTTAGGGTAGATATGCTACACCTCCCTTTTTAAAGACGTGACGTAATACATGTATTCATTTAGTTCTCAACATTAATATTGTGTTATGAAAAAAAAAATTTTTTTTTCAATGATATTGATTTTTTTTATTAATTATTAGCAATGTTTTGTCTCAAAGCATTTTTGTGAATGACAGAATAATAAAAAAAATTTATGTTGAATTACGTTATTTTTTGTTTTATGTTTAACTTTCTTAGAAGGAGAAAAACCAAAAAAAATTTTGTATTTTGGTTTTTTTTGTTTTTTTTTTTGTTTGGTTTTTTTTTCTGTTGGGTTGATCAGACCTTTTCTTAAATGAAATGAAACGTTTCATTGATTGTATATTTTTAGTCTATCCTTATGTACTTTTTGTTTCTTTTGCTTTGTATCTCTAATTACTATGTTATCTCTATCTTATATGGTTTCTACAGTATAAGGACCTAAATATACTGAATCTAACTTATGACCCGATTCGTTCCTTAGTATAACTTTATCTCCTTTTTTTAATTGAAAATCTGAAGTTTTCTTATCATAAAGTTGTTTTCTATAAGACTTAGCTTTTTCTAACATAAGTTTATATATGCTATTTCTAATCTAAATTTTATTTCCTTCGAGTAATCTTCTACATTATACAGTGGTTCTAGTCTATCTGTTTTATTAAAATTTGCGAACTGCCTTGGTAATCTTCTAAAGACTAGTTCATATGGACAGTAATCATGCATGACTGATGGTGTTGTGTTGAAACAATATGTAAAATATTGTATCCAAACGTCCCAATCAGTTTTATCTGCAGAGATGTATGAACGAAAGTATTCATTGAATGTTCTATGACTTCGTTCTATTGTCCCTAAAGTTTGGTGATAATATGCGGTAGATGTTAGGTTTTCTATCTTCATGTATTTACACATATCTAAAATTACCTTATTTTTCTACTCGGTACCCATGTCCGAAATGAACGTCTTCATTGGACCGTACTTTAGTATAAAATTTTCGAATATAGCTTTCGCGACAGTATTTGCGCTTTTGTTTGCACCCGGTATGGTTACTAGATACTTCGTTAAATCACATATAAGTGTGACGATGTATTCGTTGCCATATTCTGATTTCGGTAGTGGACCAACTGTGTCCACTATTACTATATCAAAGGCATTTGTTGGGGTTTCTGTGTGAGTCATTGGGGTCTTTGTATGTGTCGTAGTTTTCGACATTTGGCATTTATGACATCTACGTATGTACTCTTTTATATGACGAGTCATATTTTTCCAATAAAAGTGTCTTTTAATTTTCGCTAGCGTTCTAGTAATGCCTGTATAACCTCCTTGAATTGGATCGTCATGATATGTAGACAGTATTGATTGTATCTCCAATTTGAAATGGCTGATTTTTAGTATACCGGCTTGCATTTCAAGCCTTTGGAAGAACTGACCTAAATCAAAAATTCCATTGGTATATAAATCGTCAACATCAATTCTTGCAATAACTTTCTTTCTTCGTTTATTAAAGAGTTTTGGCGACCTTTGTTTTTCATAATTTTGGTAGCTGGCTCGAGGTCAAGATCAAGTTGAATAAAATAAATATTTATTTCCTTTTGTTCCGATATATTTCGGTTACACTTCGGTAACCGTCTTCAGGGCTAAAAACACAAAATTACAAAAATTGGATTTTTAACAATATTTCTTTAAAGCTAAATTGAAACAATACTAAAATACATACATATATTTTTCGCGTCTGCTCTTGCAGGCGCGGAGTTCTTAACTGGCTTAATAAGTAAATGTCTGTATATGTGAGCGCAGTTTTCTGTGTCCGTTTTGTAGTTTAATCTTTCTTGTGTTGGTGTGTTTATTATGTGTAGCATTTCGAGAGTGTAACGTTTAGCATAGTGTTGTATTTGTTGTAATATTGTTGTTGCGTAAAAATTCGGAGAGTGATGTTTGTTTGCACATTGGGTCATAAGAGCTGTTTTTTGTGTTGTACTTTGGCGTCGTAATTTAAAATCTGATTTGTGTTGTGTTAATCTTGTTTTCAGTTTTAGTTTTGTCGTACCTACGTATACACCATTGCATGTTTCCGTACTGTTGCCACTGCAAGGAATCTTATAAATCACATTGTTTTTGTCTTGTGGATTTATTTTGGACTTAGTATTATTATAAAAATGTTTTAATGTGTGGAACTGTTTATGTGCTATTTGTATTTCTGTATTATTGTAACAATCGGATCTCATTAATCGTTCTGATAATGTTGGTGCATAGGTTAGAGATCTAAATGATTTCACTTGTCTGTTTGTAGTTTCTCTTGTCTGTTAGTATTTCTGTTATTTCCTTTTTAATCTCCTTATGATATATTTTGTCAGATATGTCAAACATACGTTTTATACAGCCTCTTGCTGTATTTAGTATCATCGTTCCTGGGTGTTTTGAGTTGTAGTTTATAAGTCTTCCAGAAGCCCTCTACTCTATTAATTTTGGAATCCAGATATGGTAGTTTGTCGTTTTGTTCTTTCTCTATCGTGAATTTTATACTTTTATGGTAGGAATTTAGTTCGAGTAGTATGTTTTCTGTTTCGTTGGAGTTTGTAATCGCAAAAAGGTCATCAACATATTTTGTAAGTAGTCGTGGCTTAGTTTTTAATTTTTCTAATGTGTTTGTCAGTAATTCCACCATGATAATGTCTGCAATTACGGGTAAAGCTGGGGAGCCCATTGGCATACCTTTTAACTCTGAGAAAAATGTGTCTTCATATTTAAAATATCTGTTTTCCATAATGCAGAACTTTACTATTTCTAGGAAAGTTTGTTGAGGTATCACAGTGTGTTGTTGTATTTGTGTCCATTTTGATCTAATTGTTGTCAAAGCTAAGTCTAATGGTATGCTAGGGAATAGTGATACTACGTCGAAAGAGACTAGTATTTCGTCTTTGTTAATGTTTTGGTCATTTATCTTGTGTTTGAATTCCATGGCGTTTTTTATGTTGAATTTTGATTCCTTTGTCAAAGTGTTTAGTATTGTCACAATGTATTTGCATAAGGTGTAAGAGGGGGATCCTATTGATGAGCAAATCGGTCTGAGTGGTGTCCCTTCTTTATGGATTTTGGGTAGTCCATAAATTCTCGGCGGTGTTGCGTTGGTTGTGATAAGATTATTTCTTTCGGCCTTTGAAATAAGTTCCTTCCTGAACAGTTTCTCCACTAATTCGTTGTTTTTCTTTTGTAATCGTGATGTGGGATCCGTTTTTAATTTTCGGTACGTGCAGAAATCTCCTAATAATGTCAACATTTTATTTTTATATTCGTCTTTTTGCATTGCCACTGTTTTGCTTCCTTTGTCAGAGTTTAAAATTAATATATTACTATTTGCGTTCAAGGATGGTCTGGTTCGTCCCACTGTATCTATTATTGCACGATCCCTTTCGGTCTCTCTCATCTTCGATCTGTGTTCTTTCACAAGCAAAGAGAAATGTGTGCGTGCTGTTTCTTGGTTCTCTTTGTTTTTATGTGTCTGCACCAGCTCTTCGCCGTCCGCGATGTAATTAAAGAGCGGAAAATTTCTCTTCTCTATTGGGAGAGCAAATTTTGGGCCTTTGGCAAGTAAAGCTTGTACGTCTTGCGGTATCTCTGTCATCGTCTTGTTTATAAACCAATGTTTTCATCGAAGTCTTTCTAATTTCTTCTTATGTCGTTCTGTTAGTATTGTTGTTGTCTTGTTCAATACGTTTCTCTCTCTCTCAAAAAATGTCGATGCGTCATCTGTGTTCATGGTATTTTCTAGGATTGTTTTTGTTTCTTTCAGCTGTTCTTTCTGTTTATCTAAGATAATGTGTTTATGTTTAATTATTAAATTTAATATTTTAGTGTGAAAAAAGTAAATGTGTCTGACTAGAGATTTTTGTACAATATGTTTGGTTGGTTGTACAAGTCGTCTAAAAATAAATTATTGCACCTAGTTGTATTTTGTATAAATTTGGGGATAATATGGGATTTCCTACACTTCAATAAAAATTTTGTATGTAACTTAAGTTTGTTAATGTTAATTTCCATTTTTTGGTTTTTGTTGTTTTCTTTTATATTTGCATATCCCATTCTAGGTGTGGTTTCTACAAGCGTCGTGCCGTCCGTTGGGTTTATTAAAGAGTTTTGGCGACCTTTGTTTTTCATAACTTTGGTAGCTGGCTCGAGGTCAAGATCAAGTTGAATAAAATAAATATTTATTTCCTTTTGTTCCGATATATTTCGGTTACACTTCGGTAACCGTCTTCAGGGCTAAAAACACAAAATTACAAAAATTGGATTTTTAACAATATTTCTTTAAAGCTAAATTGAAACAATACTAAAATACATACATATATTTTTCGCGTCTGCTCTTGCGGGCGCGGAGTTCTTAACTGGCTTAATAAGTAAATGTCTCTATATGTGAGCGCAGTTTTCTGTGTCCGTTTTGTAGTTTAATCTTTCTTGTGTTGGTGTGTTTATTATGTGTAGCATTTCGAGAGTGTAACGTTTAGCATAGTGTTGTATTTGTTGTAATATTGTTGTTGCGTCAAAATTCGGAGAGTGATGTTTGTTTGCACATTGGGTCATAAGAGCTGTTTTTTGTGTTGTACTTTGGCGTCGTAATTTAAAATCTGATTTGTGTTGTGTTAATCTTGTTTTCAGTTTTAGTTTTGTCGTACCTACGTATACACCATTGCATGTTTCCGTACTGTTGCCACTGCAAGGAATCTTATAAATCACATTGTTTTTGTCTTGTGGATTTATTTTGGACTTAGTATTATTATAAAAATGTTTTAATGTGTGGAACTGTTTATGTGCTATTTGTATTTCTGTATTATTGTAACAATCGGATCTCATTAATCGTTCTGATAATGTTGGTGCATAGGTTAGAGATCTAAATGATTTCACTTGTCTGTTTGTAGTTTCTCTTGTCTGTTAGTATTTCTGTTATTTCCTTTTTAATCTCCTTATGATATATTTTGTCAGATATGTCAAACATACGTTTTATACAGCCTCTTGCTGTATTTAGTATCATCGTCCTTGGGTGTTTTGAGTTGTAGTTTATAAGTCTTCCAGAGGCCATCGGTTTTTTATACCATTTTTGTTTTAATTTTCCCTCTACTCTATTAATTATGGAATCCAGATATGGTAGTTTGTCGTTTTGTTCTTTCTCTATCGTGAATTTTATATTTTTATGGTAGGAATTTAGTTCGAGTAGTATGTTTTCTGTTTCGTTGGAGTTTGTAATCGCAAAAAGGTCATCAACATATTTTGTAAGTAGTCGTGGCTTAGTTTTTAATTTTTCTAATGTGTTTGTCAGTAATTCCTCCATGATAATGTCTGCAATTACGGGTGAAGCTGGGGAGCCCATTGGCATACCTTTTAACTCTGAGAAAAATGTGTCTTCATATTTAAAATATCTGTTTTCCATAATGCAGAACTTTACTATTTCTAGGAAAGTTTGTTGAGGTATCACAGTGTGTTGTTGTATTTGTGTCCATTTTGATCTAATTGTTGTCAAAGCTAAGTCTAATGGTATGCTAGGGATTAGTGATACTACGTCGAAAGAGACTAGTATTTCGTCTTTGTTAATGTTTTGGTCATTTATCTTGTGTTTGAATTCCATGGCGTTTTTTATGTTGATTTTTGATTCCTTTGTCAAATTGTTTAGTATTGTCACAATGTATTTGCATAAGGCGTAAGAGGGGGATCGTATTGAAGAGCAAATCGGTCTGAGTGGTGTCCCTTCTTTATGGATTTTGCTACACATAATAAACACACCAACACAAGAAAGATTAAACTACAAAACGGACACAGAAAACTGCGCTCACATATAGAGACATTTACTTATTAAGCCAGTTAAGAACTCCGCGCCTGCAAGAGCAGACGCGAAAAATATATGTATGTAATTTAGTATTGTTTCAATTTAGCTTTAAAGAAATATTGTTAAAAATCCAATTTTTGTAATTTTGTGTTTTTAGCCCTGAAGACGGTTACCGAAGTGTAACCGAAATATATCGGAACAAAAGGAAATAAATATTTATTTTATTCAACTTGATCTTGACCTCGAGCCTGCTACCAAAATTATTTGTTTCTTTGTTTTAGTAAACAAATAGATCCAGTTATTCGCAAGTACTTTTCGTACTTCATCATTTGTTATGACTTCGTGTACGTTGGGCTTAGATACATTTTGGATACTTTGCCTAGGCAATAGTTCCTTATTTGTTACTGTACAATTTTTATCTTATCTACTTTGTTGCCTGGTAGTGACTTTCGGGACTTTATATTGCATGTCTTTGAGTTCTGTTATATTTATACGAGAAAGTGCGTCTGCTACAAAATTATCTTTCCCCTTTAGGTATTCTACTGTGAAGTCGTATTCTTCAAGCTCTAACCGCATGCGAGTTAATTTAGAACTGGGATTAGTCATAGAAAATAGGTCGTTAATGGTCTGTGGTCCGTTTTAATGGTGAAATGTTTGCCATAAATGTATGGTCTAAAATGGGTAATTGCCCAATGAATTGCCGCTAGTTCTTGTTCCGTTGTACTCTTATTGCTTTCTCCTTTTGTAAATGAACGTGATGCATAAGCTATTGGGAGCTAGAACCGGTCCGCAAGCTTGTTTACTAGCATCCGTTATAATGCAAAATTCTTTACGAAAATCAGGATATTGTAATAATGTGGGGTGCATAAGATTTTCTTTAAGGTATTCGAATGCGTTCTGGCATTCGCTTGGCCATTCAAAAGGGACATTCTTTTTACATAATCTAGTTATGTGCCGTGAATAGTCGGCGAAGTTCCTTATAAATCGACGATAATAGTTGCAGAATACTCCAAATCGTCTTGCGCTGTCCGCATCATGTGGGACAGGATAATTTTTGATGACGTCATATTTCTTGTCATCTGGTAATACTCCTTTATCTGTGCATTTGTGACCTAGGAATGTCACGTCGTGCATGGAAAATGAACATTTTTCTGGATGCAACTTTAGGTTATATTTCCTACATACATTAAAAACGTCAGTTAAGTTTTTAATCAAGTGTTTTTCGGAACATCCTATCACCATTAAGTTTTTTAAGACCAAATGGTAATCGCGTGAAGCGATATGAGCCATTGCTCGTTGAAAAAGATGTTATATTCCTTGAGTTTTCGTCAAGTTCTATTTGGTGGAAACCTGCCATCAAGTCAGGTCATGAAAAGTATTTAGCTCGACCTAGTTGATCTAAAATGTCATCAATTCTAGGGAGTGGAAATTGATCAGAAAGTAGTTTTTTATTTATTTGACGATAGTCAATTACTAATCGCCATTTCTTCTCTTGTGAATTTGTTAATGATTTCTTCGGAACTAAGAAGAGTATGCTGTTATACTCAGATACAGACGGTTCGACGATTTTGTCGCTAATTAATTTCCCTACTTTGTTTTTGAATTTCTTCAATATGGCTATGCGGGCTTCTGTAGTTTTTTATATAAATGGGTTCATCATCTTTAAGTCTTAATGTTTGTTTATAAAAATTGTTTGTTGATATTGGTTCGGTTTCCAGTCCGAACACATCACTATACTGTGTGCATAATTCTGTTAATTGATTTTTAAATTGGTCTGGAAAATTTTTCTTTAGTTTTGAAAGTACTTGTTCGCTTCTATTTTCAGTATTGGTATTATGAATGTCGTAATCTTTTAAATTTTCATATTGGATTTTGTTTACTTTGACCAATTGGTCGAAATTAGTTGTATTTAGAAGTCGAATGTATACATGTTGGGATGCTGCTATTGTATTTGCAACATAAATTTCATTATGTATTTCCTGATTAGGATCAAATATGTAATCATTTACAGCATTTATGTCTATTTTCGAATAACTTGTGATCGCTATATGCGTTATATGTTATCGGAACATTTATTGGATAATTTAAATTTTGGGGTCTAATTATAAACCAGTCTTCACTTGGTTTGAAATCTAGTTGACAATTGAATTTCTTTATAAAATCAATGCCTATTATTCCATCACACGGTATTGCAAAATTTGGGTCTACCAAATGAAATTCATGTGGAATAATATATTTTATTGATTGAAGATCTATTGATGTTGTTCCTCGAGACTTTATCACACCTTGGCCTATGCCTTCGATGTTTATTATTTTTTCATTTTAAATTTTGAAGTTATCAGAATTTACTTTTAAAAGTGAGATATCTGCACCAGTATCTATGAGAAATGTTAGTTTATTTTCAGTTGAATGATTATAGAAAGTTACGAATATATTAATACTGTAATTGATGGAATGAACTTTTACATTTATTGGTTGTTTCCTAAAGGGTTCTGTGAGTTTTCCGACATATTTTGCGCGATTCTCACATTGTTATTATTATTATTACCCTGGTTGTAGTTTCCGCGGCCTCTCCCTTGGGTTTGGCCTCGTCTACCTCCACGGTTATTATTGTGGTAGTTATTTCTTCCACGATTATAACCTCGGCCTCCTCTATTATTATTATTTGCACCTCGTCGATAATAGAGTACAGTGTTACTTTGACCTGTTATCTCCGTGCAACTGTTTACAAATTTGGAAATGGCATCCTTCATGTTTGTGAATGTGCCTGCTTGCATGATAAGTTTTACCTTATCAATGGAGCAATTCTGTGTCATTGACTGAGTAGCTTGGCAGATATCAATTCTACCGATTCTCCTTTTACTGGACTTTACAGTTGGGTAATGATTGCAGCAATTGTCTGCTCATTACTTATAAGGTTTCTTACATGGCCTTTAAGTTTAGTTTTTATAAGGCTTATCGCTGTCGTTTCATGTGTGCCCTTTAAGCTGTCTAATAAACCTAGAGCATCCAAAAAACTTTGTAGATTTTCTGATCTACCATCAAACTCTGTTATCAGAGATGTGGCTAGCCTGATAAATTCTGTCAATGTCTGTGCCATTTCAGAAATTGTTATTGTTTCTGATTTAAATTCAATTCGGTCGCTTCCTTCTAGTGTTTCAATGTCACTATCGGACTCAGCGCCGCTTGATTGAACAGATTCGACTAGTTCTTTGAACTGGTCTGGGTTGAATTCAACCAATCGACTTAGACTTTCTGGTACATCTATCAGAATATGCCTTCTTTTTCTGATATTATTTAATCTTGTGTTTAGGAATTTTATAACCCTTAAACATTTGTTATTATGTTCAGATGTGAGCCTATTTTCATATTTATTTACTAATATAACTATATTATTATATTCTCCTACTACTATCTCTATATGATTTTTCAAAGTTTCAGATTTTATTACTGCATCTCTATTGATACATTTATAAGACTTATTAAACCTGTAGCGAAATTCGTCTATTCGAATCGCTATTTCGCTCCATTCCATTCTTGTCGTCAAAAAAAAAGGTTTTTATGAAGCTTTTTTATACCCTTGGACCATTGAAAATGGTCAAAAAAGTGTATACTAACTTTGTGCAAATGTATGTAACAGGCAGAAGGAGGCGTCGGAGACCCCATAAAGTATATATATTCTTGCTCAAGATCAATAGCCGAGTCGATTGAGCCATGTCCGTCTGTCTGTCTGTCTGGATGAACGCGCCGATTTCAGCTATTACAAAAGCTACGGACACCAAATTTAGCATGAAGATTCCTGTATACCATACGCAGATCAAGTTTATTTTCAATTTGGAATAACACGCCTACCGCCCCCGCAAACCGCCGTCGATGACGTCAGAACTAAATTCCTTATGCATGAAAGAAAAGGACAACGATGCGAGCGCGAAGCGCGATCTGTTTCTCGACTCTTCTTATCCATGCACATGTCAATTACCGAAAATACATGTGCATAAATATATGCTAACACTCAACCAATAGGTGGCGTATATATGAATATGAAGAAAGCAAAGAAGTTGTCGATGACGTCAGAACTAAATTACTTGTGCATGAAAGAAAAGGATAAACGATGCGAGCGCGAAGTATAAATGCAAACACTTATACATACTTAATTTGTGTTCACACATACATATGTAAAATTATATACAACCAATAGCGTGGTTGATCGGCATGCATGAATGCAGGTATTTACTAGATTTCTAATATAGACATATTATTATTATTATTTAATAATTTATATATTGACTTTTTATTAAATAAATATTAATTTAGATTTCACGATATATTATGAGCTATCATATCGATAGCTTTTAATATATATTAAACATATCGATATATATTTCATATGTTTTGCATATAAATTATATTAATATGTGTAAATTATATTATATCCCCACGTCTATTGAAACTATGTTTGAAAAAAATGTACTAACATTTCTTCTACTTTGTTTTTTTAATATATGTATATTTTGTATGTATATTAGATTCTATAGATCATTATTATAAATTTAAGGTTTCGCGCACTTTTTAATTGCGGCGATAAATTATTGGCAACGTATCAAAATTGTTGCAAGGTGGCAGCGCGCTTCAGTGTTATGTTAATTTGTAGTTTGCGATTGGCGTGTTCGGTGTCGTCGTCGATTGTCGATTATCATTTGTATTTTCGATATTAAATATAAAATAATATATAATTAATTCGCGTGTTCGTGATACATTTAACATTTAATGCAAATTAATATAAGTCGAGTATATAATAAGTAAATCCTCGTGTGTGATTGTTATGCGTTAACGGAACATTTTTTATGCGTGTGAATGATTGCGCCCTGCCAGGAACGTGGCCCGCAATTTTAGAAAAGTGCGGTACACAGCGTAACGTATTTTTGTGCATGCATATGTCGGAGCATAATTTTGCATGTGTTAGTGTATGGGTATTCTTGTAGTGTATTTCATCATAATGGAAATATTGCATCAGCCTCTATTTGCGCAGTTATTGGTTGCCTGTAGTTTGTAGTTTTGGGAAGAACCGATTTAGCGCGGCGCCAGCGTGTTGTCGCTGACGCCGAGTGTGGTTCGATGGTAAGCACGTAGAAGAAGTGTGCAACACAAGGCAGTTGTGCGTAGTACTTCAGTGCGATCGAAACTCACTGCGCTAGCATTATGGCGAATAACAACGAAACTGCGACATCAGAAGTGGGATCGGGCTCGCTACCTGATATGTCTAGTGAACCATGGCGGATTTTAATGGAAATTCAAAATAAAAACTTTATCGAGCTTGTTAAAACACTGCAAACAACGACATCCGAAACAACAAATAAAAATTCGGTAGTGCTACCCAAATTCAACGCAGACGGTGCTGGCGTCGATGCAACGGCGTGGTGCTCTACAGTGGACATAATTTTCGCAGAAAACACCATAAAAGGCAGCGCGTTGGTGATGGCTTTGAGTGCAGCGATGGAAGGTAGTGCTTCGCAGTGGCTTGCTCAAATTTTTTATCCTGGCATAACTTGGGCCGAATTTAAAGAACTTTTCGTTCAACGTTTTGCAAGTGCGGAAACTCCAGCGGCTATGTTTTTGGCAATGCTGGCAGATTGTCCAACAGACGGTGAATGCCTTTCCAATTATGCTAGTCGCATGATGACGTCACTTATTACGAAATGGCGTGATATGAATGTGGAGGAAATTGCAGCTTCAGTAACGCTTGCTAAGATGGCACATGTGGATAGCAGATTGCAGCGATTGACATTTACTTCAAATGTACGGACCAGAAGTGAATTGCAAACGGAGCTTAAAGCATTTACCTTCAACAAAAGGAAGAAAACTCTGCAAGATGAAGCGGCTCCGTCTGAAATAAAGCATCATAAACCTTCAACAATAAGATGTCATTTCTGTGGAAAACTAGGCCACAAGATGATCGAATGCAGAACTAAACAGCAGCAAAATCTTTCATCTCGTGCTAAGGACAGCAACGATAGAAGCGCAGTTGGTCACCATCAAAAATCGGATGTAACCTGTTTTAACTGTGGAGAACGTGGCCATATTTCAACATATTGCAGTAAACCGAAGAAAGAAAAAGGCACGCTTCAGGTGAAAAGGGCGGAACTTTGTGAAGTTGTTGAACCCAAGGGCGAGATGGTTCATCAGTGCGAGACATATCCAATAACTTTTGACTCTGGATCGGAATGTTCTTTAATTAAACAAAAGCTAAGTAACAAATTTGTTGGTAAAAGAATTAACAATGTAGTGCTGTTGAAAGGTATTGGCAATGGTAGTATTTGTAGTACATTGCAAATACTTAGTAACGTAAAAATTAACAACTATTGTATTGAGATATTGTTTCATGTTTTGGACGATGTGCATTTAAGAAATGATATCATTATTGGTCGAGAAGTGTTGTTCTCAGGATTTAATGTAATAGTATCACCTGGCCAATTTGAAATTATCAGATCAAAAACTGTAAATTATTGTTCAAATGATAAACAACTTTGCGAGTTAAATACTGATCTTGTTGGTGAAGATATGAGCAAATTAAAGAGTCTAATGGGAAAATACTCAAAATCTTTTATGACGTAATGGTGGCTGCTTCAACAAAAAGTGAGGCCTTAGAAAG